>VMBQ01005405.1:19858-61380 GCA_007657795.1 Dreissena rostriformis | reverse complement strand
ACAGAAATGATGCATACGTCATGTACTGGCAAGAAAATAGGATTAACATACATCGAGTAAACATTATAACGAACTATGCAAGCCATATTGAAGAACTGATGGAAAAAAACTCGTCCCGTGTTTTCTTTCCTATGACTTTTGCAAAATGAAATTTAAAGTACTAATTCGATTGTAACATTTCAACACGTAAAGTACAGAGAGAATTTACATTACATTTTACTTTTTTCCATAAGAAGAAGAACTAATAAATTATAAAAAAGGAGTATACACATGTCATTAAGACCAATGGATTCATTATAAACACTGTCACTCAAACGTATCATTTCAATTAATATCATAAATAGAAAAAAGCAATTATAAATGGCGACATGGAAAATGAATTGCATGATATACAATGTCATAAAGCAAAATGCAATTATAAATAGCAACATGGAAAATGAATTGCATGAAATACAATGCCATAAAGCATAATGCGAGAACTGACGGATAAACCCTTCCATACTAATGGCTAAGGCTTAAAAGTGAATGTTTTAATCCAATTCACCGTCACACATCAACATGGTCCCTTAACTGACTGTGCTTTCTTGCTTGTGGCATGATGTTTATTAACTTAATGCACGTGAATTTATTCGCATACACTGATTAACATTCAGAAACAAATCTTTTAATTGCCTGAGAACTATGAGTACAAGCATACATAATTTATTCAATATGTGTTCTATCAAAAAAATGTTAATTTCCATACACTTTCACACTGTTTGCAGGGGCGGTTCCAGGATTTCTGGTTAGGGGGGGGGGNCTAGTTAAGTGTGAAACATCAAATGAATTGACTTTAATTTGGCGATTTAAGGGTGGGCGGGGGGGGGGGCGTACGCCGCGTCTGCCCCCTTGGATTCGCCTATGGTTTGCATATCTCATATTTGTTATGCAGTAGCTGATTTTTGTTTACAAACAGACAAACATAGACTGTTCATTTTAATCGAACTTTCTTTTAAATCCACGAATATTTCATCAAAATAAACCAAAAGAACATTAAACAATGTTACCTTACCTTATATTTCAATCCCTTGCAAGCTTTGATTGATCCAGATTCGCTCCGTTTGTGAGTTATAATTTCAAAAGCATGTAGTCAGTTTTGCTCAGCAGCATTGTGTAAGCACAGTTTGATTTTTAACAGTTTGAATCTTGTTGCTACGAATATGATCGAACAGGAATTGCATATTTATCATAGTGTTTTCTACATGATCGTTCAAAAGATTCTTGTTTAAGATTTTAAGATACGCTGTGATTGAAAGCAATACTGCAACTCGTACTCGATCATCTTCGTACCAAACTGTTGCAAATAAAAAAAAAATCAAACTGTGTTTACATAAACAATGTAAAAAGTAAATCTCTGTATAGTTATTTGATGTTTTTATTGTTTTATGTTTTAGAAGCTGGCAAGCGATCGGCGTCACACATGCAATGCTCCCAGGCCTGGCATGGTCCATGGACGTCTTTAACCGCATTAAAGTATATTAATCTATAAATAGGTATAATGGTGTTACTTGTATTATTTACACAACACTGTCGAAATGTATTGTATGGGGACTATACGTGAATAAAATTAGAATGGTACATGATGTTTGAAATGCACCGGTGTCCACAGATTGACAATGTATTTTAAGTTTTAAAACCTTATGCAGTCTGTCCCTGCGCAACCAAGCAGTCTGTCTTAACACAAACAAGCAGCCTTCCTTCACTCAACCAAGCAACCTACCTCTGTGTAACCAATCAGCATTCCCTAAGCACAACAAGGCCGCCCGCTCAAAATCAACTGAGCACACAGCCTCTACCCAACCAAACATCCTGTCCAAGCTCAACCAAATAAGCAGCCTGTACTCAACTGAACATCGAGCCTCTATCCCAACCAAGAATACTGCTTTTACTAAACCAGGCGTGGATCCAGGACTTCCGGTTAGGGGGGGGGCGCGTGATATTGAAAGATTTGCTGGGGGTCCAGGGGGCCATAGCGGCCCATCGTGGGTGCAGGGCAAAGCCCTGCTAGGGGGTCTGTAAGCAGCACGATTTTAGTGGTTTTGAAGGCTTTGACAACCACTTCTCGAGCATCAGGATACATCAGAATCGCAAAGTTCGACTTAAAAAACCGGGCGACAGAGACTCTAAAGTTAAAACATTTAGCGATTTTCTGTGATTAGTGGGAAATGTTGTGTACGAAAAAGAGGGCGACTACATGACCGATGTAACCTCCAAAAATGACGATACTTGCCGTTTTGGCATGCGTTTGATTTCAAACCCATTGACAGTCCAGAACGACAAATCAACTTTCGCCAACACGAGAAGTTTGAACCCGCCAGAACGACAACACGACAAATATATCGCTAGTTTTTGTCGTGTAGGCGCTTTTCAATTTTCGTTCTAGCGTGTTGGCGGGTTTGAAAATCAACAACACGACAATACAATACATGTTTCTTAATGTTAACATGCTTTCAGACGATATAAGTCGCACAGAATCGCGCTTCTTTTAAATGCGTAACAAAAAGGATGTATTATGATTGGTCGTTTATGTCGTTACCAAGAGCATAAGACGCGGGGATATAACAGGAGACAGCAATGACACTTAACCTTTAAGTGCCTGAGGGGAAGCACGTAGTAGGATAGTACAGTAACGTAGCTGTATGTTGCTGGTATTTAGAAATTAATTTTAGAGATTATTAATAGATGTGTAATTAATATTAAGAATATAATTGTATACGCAAAACATTAAAAAGAAAACCCCAAAAGGCATATTTTAAAGTACAGTGCAAATACGTTTAACCAACCATTCGGCTTGTAGGTCGACAATTGCCTTGGGGCAGTACATAACATATGCCAGTGCCGACAGAATATCTAATGAAGTTTAAATACTTGTTTATTGGAGTATAACTTTATTTTCCCAATCTAGTTCAACCATAAAGAACATCAATTGATATCGTCAAATATGCTTATTGAAACGAAATCTTACAAACCCAAAAGTTATTATCTAGACATGGTCATCAAAAACATTGGTCAAGCGTAAATAATTGTGTCTGGCACTTTTCTGCTCTGTCATGGGTGGATGCATGAGCGATCTATCAAATCAACAAGAGTTATTCGATGGTTGCGCGTCATTGAACCGGAACATAAGACAGTCGGTCAACCGACACATTTATAATGGCCAATCAGAAAATGTATACAGCCTGTTTAGTCAGTTTTGAATTTTCATTTTTCTGAAAAGGACAATCCTAGTTTGACAATCGAGTAGAGCAGTCACGCTTTCTTGACGTGGCGACCATATTGGCCGCCGCGCTGTTAGATTGTATTTCACGAACATTAGCAAGCGTTGTATTAGAAAATATTCAACAGAAATAAATTGCGATAAACATATGAACGGACTTGTTTGTTCCTGTGTTTAACAACCATTATGTTACACAGTCATTCACGAAGGTTGTGTAACGTAGCTATATGTTGCTGGTATTTAGAAATTAGTTTTAGAGATTATTAATAGATGTTTACTTATTATAAAGAATGTAATTGAATACGCAAAACATTAAAAAAAACACCAAAAGGCATATTTTAAAGTACAGTGCAAATACGTTTAATCAACAATGTGGCTTGTAGGTCGACATTACCTTGCAATACATAACAGATGCCAGTACAGACAGAATATCTAATGAAGTTTAAATAATTGTTAATTGAAGTCTAACTTTATTTTCCAAATCTAGTTCAACCATAAAGAACATCAATTGATATGGTCAAATATGCTTAATGACGCGAAATCTTACAAACCCAAAAGTTATTATCTAGACATGGTCATTTAAAACATTGGTCAAGCGTAAAAAATTGTGTCTGGCACTTTTCTGCTCTGTCATGGGTAGATGCATGAGCGATCTATCCAATCAACAAGAGTTATTCGATGGAGTGGGTTTAGTTTATCTGGGAAAGAGTAACAGTCAACCAATCAATAATGGGATAAGACATATCTTAATTTTATGTTTATTTACCTCAGAATAAAATGCTGTGTTTTGTTGTAAGAAAATCATTCGGAGTCTTAGTTTGACAAACGAGTAGAGAATTCACGCTTTCGTGTCGTGGGTGCCATATTGGCCGCCGCGCTGTTAAATTTGTATTTCACGAACATTAGCAAGCGATGTATTAGAAAATATTCAACAGAAATAAATAGTAATGAAAAGAGAAACGAACATTGTTTGTTCCTGTGTTTAACAACCATTATGTTACAGTACCACAGCATTTGGCTAAACGTCTCGACGTCGCGAAAGATGATTAGTATGTTAGGTTAACAAGGGAATCGAAAATTGATTTAACACGGTAAGAATATTCATGATAACAAGTGCAAGTTTCTACCATGATATCCGCATTCGATGTATTAATACCGCGAACCATTGAATACATCTTTGAGGGGTGTCTCCTTTTAAAGATAATAACTGTTTCAGATCCTACGACTGTGGACATTTCAATCTTCGGGTATGCATTATAATTAAAAATATCACATATGGCAATTAAAAGTCAAATGTAAAAGCAATCTCATTTGTCAATAAATTGAGGTTATGTTTTAGATGTAGAAATGTTGCAAATCGTTTGTTTTCTTATTTCAAACTGTTCTGTTACTAAAGCAACGATCTGGAGGGACAGTTGTTGGTGTGATGAGGCTGTTCCGCTTCCTGTGACGTCAGGCTGGCCACCAGGGAACGCCCATGCGTACATCACACTTCATGTGGTTATGTTTACCTTGGGGACGACCACGAGCATCGCGTCTGTGTTGACTAGAGATGCGCCCGTCAGTAAATGATCCCGGAAGACCAATGTCAGGATTGTTTTGTATGGATTCTTAGATCATTGTGTAGAAGTTATAGCTAACACGTTTTTGCATATATTTTACATCATATTGTTTTCCAATGTAAGAATGAGGCGCATGCGCGGTCACGTGACGTACGCGGATGTCGTCACCCACGAGACGCCGCGACAACATGCCGCCTTGAACGGATTCTTTCACGATTAATAGGTTTTCCTCTTTTACTTGATTTCTCACGGGATATATAATATATTTTTGTTAGCTGCCTTGGCGCATATGGTAAGACCATATTGTGGGCGGTATAATGGCCCTAGTTTGTTTGAATTTAGCTTGAATTATTTTAAAAAGACTGTCTGCGAACAAATGCTGTTTTTGCATAACGTGAAAAATGGTTTGCCCAAAAATCAAGGCAAGCCACGACACTGAATTATAATAAAAGTTATGACTTTACTTTCTACTTCTCCAGATGTATATTTCTTTTGTTTTTATTTCTCTTGAAGGACCTTTTTCCTAAAATGTATACACATTGCCTCAATTGAGGAGCGATACCTTGGTTTAAGAACAACCCCACAATTATATATGAAACCGGCATAACCGAGCATCGTTTTATTAAAAGTTTTGTCTTTCTTGTTGCGGTGTTTTATTAAATGAACAGTCGCAGAAATCGGTGTCTAGTAATGAGCGTCCTGTTTTATGCTAGTCTACGACGAGAACATTTGACGTTCAGTGTGTCACGAGAGTTGTGAATCCTGTTTTTTTCTTAAAATTTGACCCAGCATTTGTTCCAAGTTCATAAAAATAGCTGCACGATTGATGAAGTTGTTGCTGTTCAAAGCGATACATCCTATATTCGGGTCATTTTGAGTTGAATACCTTGTTATATTTATATTATATTATATAGTAATTTTTTTCTCAGAAGTCGATTTTTCGTTATAATTTGATTATTTTTCATTCAAAATGATGTTTTTACTTATTAATATTATAGTCACACGCTAACCACCTGTGTTCCTGATCAGGTAAATGTCACAATTAATAAAACCGACAGCACAACCGACTTAAATTGATTGGCACTAACAATACAAAATAACTTCAATCCTTTACTATTGTTTATTTCTTTAACATAATAGCAGTACACATTGCAGACGGAGAAAAGTTATCTCCACCGGAGATATTTTTTTTCGCAGAAGCTTCAACAATTTGTTGATATATATTGATTTTTTGCAAGTATAATATTTCCTTACTAGGGGAGGGGTATGCATTACTAATCGTATGTATGCATTATTTTATCTTAATTATGAAAATGGGAAATTATTCGCAACCAATCCGGCGGTTGATATGTAAACATGTTAAGAAGTGCTCATAACGAACTACAAATCTATTATTAATGACCGACAATTACGATCCTTAAATATCTCTTGCTACTCAACATTTGCAAAGAAATTAACTCAATGTTACACCCGTATGGTTAAAGCAAGATTTAAATGTATATTAAGAAAATATGGCCGATGGTGTGTGGACCTTTTTGAACAATCCATACATTTCATTCAGGTGAATTATTAATTGTTGAAAAGAGGAATTCTGTCCATTTATATCATATTACTACAGTTTCTCATCGCATTTAGACACAGTTTTTTTACAGAGAAAAGCTAGAATACACAATTATTACGTACGTGATTTCAAAACTGGTTTTATAAAGGAATACGCTTTATTGACTATTTATGTTTGTTTCGTGTAATTTGTTCAATTTAATGTTTGAACCGCTCCTATTTTTCCGTTTTTATACATAATAAGTTTAACTGACCTATTAAAGATAACGGTGATCTAAAGGTCAACATAGTTGATCTCATAGAGAAACATTGCTATTCTACACGACTTTCTAATAAAATACACATGGTTGAAAGAAATATATTTAACTCTTTTAGCGCTGGAACCGAATTTTAAAGGCCTTTGCAAACAGTTTGGATCCAGATGAGACGCCACAGAACGTGGCGTCTCATCAGGATCCAAACTGTTTGCTATTCTGATAGTATGCTTTGAAAAAAAATCGAAGAAAATGCTAATGTTAGAAATTCAGCAGACGACATTTTAGCAGACGACAAATTTCCCAGCATGCAAAGGGCTAAATATCAAACCTTACCTGAATTAAAATGATTGAGAAAACAAAATCCACCAAATAAAGACCATATTTAATACGACATAGTCACTGAAATCTTGCATAACCCTACTGTTCCATCATATACGTTAACCCCTTGATTTATGTTAGAGGCAGGTAGAGCACCAACCACCACTTCATTTGAAATCGGTCTAACAATTATTATTATTGCTAAATAATTGGAATTCATATNGACGACATTTGAGCAGACGACAAATTTCCCAGCATGCAAAGGGTTAACAATCAAACCTTACTTGAATTAAAATGATTAAGAAAACAAAATCCACCAAATATAGACCATATTTAACATGACATAGTCACTAAAATCTTGCATAACCCTACTGTTTCATCATATACGTAAACCCCTTGATTTATGGCAGGTAGAGCACCAACCAACACTTCATTTGAAATCGGTCTGACAATTAAATATTATTGCTAAATAATTGGATATTCATATAACGAATACAGCGCATTGAGTGACGTGCTGGAATAGCCATACATAAAATATAATGCAATTATAATAAGTTGATTGTGTTAAAGCCCCATTAACACTCAAAATCAACGAATATTTCGTAAAATATTTTGTTAAATAAAGTTAACCCATACAAAAAGTGTTCCTCATAGCAATAGCCTAAATTGCAACGCTAGATATGGTCTGGTAACATAGATTTAACAAGATACAAAATGTTCTTTTTTAATTGTTTGTGGTACAATATATTCAAAACATGTTAATGTACCAATTTAGTGTTCGAGTGTCGTATGAATAGATATCGTTGCGGGAAATTAAAATGGAATAAACATGTATTGTACGGTTGTACCACAAACTATAAAAAAGAGCATTTTGTATCTTGTTAAATCTATGTTACCAGAGCACATCTAGCGTTGATTTTTTTGTTTAATCTTTGTAATCAATCTGATACGTTCAGAAGTATGGTCAATTAAAGTGTTTATGAACGATGGTTCATATCTGTTGGGTGTTTTAACTACTGACGTAATGTTTTGATACGATGGGTCGGATACCAGACTGTATGTATTCTACACACTACTTGGAGAAGACAAAGACACCGTAGATATTTCGTAAATTTATTAAAGCTCTTGGATCAGCGTTCCAGTAAATGAATTCCAAGCTCCTGAAGGGTCTTCATTAATATTTGATGATTTGTATGAATCGTACATTAGCACCCACACGTGCTCATTCCTGGTTAACTTCACAGAACTAGATTGCGAAGTACACGATGGGTCGTTAGAACTGTATTGATATGTAGCTGACAGACGGAGTACGCCACTCATGCTTGCGCTGCCTTTTTCCATGTAAAAAACAGCACTGTTTCCCCTTTGAGAGCAGATTTGGGCAGTGAAGTGGTATATCCCGTCCACAGGTGCTGTGAAGTGTCCAGTGTTTGCATTGTACGCATTCCCCTCGTTGAAGACCACTGTTGGGAACGCATTGACAAGATTTCCCAAAACGTTGAGTCCGTGAGCGCTGAAGACTACTACATGACCTGTAATATATGTCGTGTTCTGAGAAAACTGGACATAATGCTTGTGCGTAAATTGTCATCCCAGATTAGCCTGTGCAGTTCGCACAGGCTTATCAGGGACGACAATTTCCGCTTTTATGACATTTTTCGTTTACATGAAGTCTCTTCTTAGCAAAAATCCAATTTAGGCGGAAATTGTCGAACTGCACAGGCTAATCTGGGATGACAATTTACGCACAAGCATTTTGCCCAGTTTTCTCAGAACACGCTCAGAACACGCCACATATAATATCGATAGCTAATTTCCGTGTTAAACGTATGTATTTTATCAAAAGAAACTAGAATGTCACCTGAAAATCTACTCGTTTTACAGATAAATATACAATTTAGCTTATATAAGATCTATTTTTGGAGGTTGGGATGAATGTATATGTGCATTTTTGAGTTCTCAATTACAGATAAATGACTTAAACAAATCAACATAACGCACTTATATAAGTTGCTACCTGATACAATATTAAGAAGTTAATACACGGTACTGATGTGATAACTGCCAATGATAAAACAACTGATCCGGTGGGACAAATGATTTTCACAGGTAGAACTCCAACGCAATGTTTTATATTTATTTGTATTCCATTATTATCACGCATAAAAGAATTTCGTGTATTTTAATCAAGTAACATTGCTAACAGTCATGTTTTAAAATTAATTCAATGTTGAAAGCTTGCCGCAAGATATTCATTAACGAGTGGAGATCAAACATGTTTTCCATCAGTTTTATTTTCTTGCATTTCGAACTAGAAAGAAGCAAATCCAATAACAAAAACGTTCAAATGTATTTTTTAAAATTTATTTTTCGAAATAAAAAAAACAACAACATGTGTATAGTTCTGATATGGATTTCGTCTGACAATAGCAATCAATTGTGGTACATAAGGGCGCCAGTAACAGAAATAGGAGTCAGGCTGTTTTGCGCATGTTTTCTTACTATTGATATATCCTTAAATTTAATACTATGGTTATGGTCGAATTAGACAGTCATACATACGTTGCGAACAACAATTATTGTGCGGTTGATTTCGACGTCCGTAATTAGATATGACAATTAAGGATGATCGACACTTTCTAAAGTGTGTGTGTTCTAAACCAAAAAAAAATGGAAAGAAAGTGATCCGACAGATTTTAATTGTACAGAAAACATCAACACTCAGAAGTGCCGAGCGCAAGGATACGGAATACCGTTAGGGCCATAGAGGTTACACATTAAAATCCAGAGGGCGACAATGCGACAACGGGATAGTACGATGGCGACAATGCGATTATACGATGACGATAGTGCGACAATACGATGGCGACAGTGCGATATAACGATGGCGACAATGCGTCAACGCGATAGTACGATGGCGACAATGGATTTTAATGTGTAACCACGATGGCAATAACGGTATTCCGTACTAGGAAGTTTTGCGGGATTTATAGTTGACTCCAATATTTAGCATCAACCTCCGCACCGAGATATGTGTGGTTTCGAGAATAGCTCTATCATTTATTATTTCTACCACCTTTACACAACACTTGATGGTGGGCATTCCAATTTTATTTGAATGTTTAAATGATATTACGTTTTGATGTTTTATTATCGTTAATATTTTTTACTAAACCCTATATAAAAAGTTCTTTAAAGTAGATAATTCGACGTTTATATTATTTTGTAAATATCTCACAATTTAGAAATCCGTCCAGATATTGAAGGACTTTGATTGTAAATGCAGTGGCTACCGTTTACCCAGGCGGATGCGAGGAGTTTGATGTAGCATAAGCCTTGTGAAATATGACTTTAAGCGCGACATGTAGCTCCGATCAAAGGTTGCTACAGTTTGCCAAAATCCACAATGAGAAATATTCAAGTATGCAAAACAAGTACACGTACACTTGCAACATTCACCATTTGTTAGCGAAGCTTACCGTGCTTAAATTCTTGAGTTTAGACAAGAAGTCAATGGCATTTACTACAACAGGTCGATCTTTAGGGACTCATTGGTGTAATGTTTGAGAAAACAGTAACCATACTAACTGATGTCAACTTTCCGATGTTTTGGTCAAGATGTGTTTGCCGATGTATCTTCTAGATAAGACTGAGTCGCAGGATGATTATTCATTTTCTTTAACTAGTATTGACATATATTTCTAATTGTTAGATAATAATTCTTGCCGGAGAGAAGTGTAAGACCAGCATATTGACCTCAATAATGGTGCCGGTGGTGGTTGTGGCATGTACATCTCATAGTAAGGTAAGACTTATTGCTCGTGAGAATTGTTAGACCAACTTATTTACAAAAGTTATGCTAATAGAAGTGTCTTATAGCTCGCATTATTAGGTAAGAATAAATTCGCTGAAAGAGTGTTAGACCAATCCAATGACCAAAATAATGAGCCTGGTGGTGGTGGTATCATATATTTCTCATTGTTATGTAAAATGTATGCCCATGAGAAGTGCAAAGCAAATTTATTTACCGAAATAATGATGCTGGTGGTGGTTGATTCATATCATGGCTAGGTAAGAAGTATTGACCACGAGAAGTGTAAGACTAACTAATAGACTTACATAATGATTCCGGTGGTGGTAGTGGTGGCATATATGCCTCATGGTCAGGTTAGATTAATTGACCGTGTGGAGTGTAAGAACAACGTTTTGAATGAAATAATAATATTATTGATGGTTATATCTAATAATTCTCATGGTAAGATAAGAATTATAGCCGCTTAAAGTTTAACAGGCCAGCTTATTTCTTTCAATGGTTGTTTCTTATAGGTATCATGGGAAACCTTTTAATTGCAAGTGAGAAGTGTAAGAACAAAGGATAATCTGAAATCATGATTCTGTTAGAGGCGTCTTATTTTTCTTGTTGAACCAGTAAATTGTCCGTGAGAAGTGTAAACCTATATTAATAAATTGACTGTGCTGGTGGTGGTGCTGTCGTAAAATTCACATGGTCCTGGTAAGATTATAATATTTACTGGTGAACACTGTACATCGAGGTTATTTACTCAAATTCATAAATATTTGATAATGGTGGTGGTAGGAGTTTCAATTTCCCATTGTTTACCTAATTAAATATGGTTTAATAATTATCTGTGAGAATGGTAACAATAACTTTTGCTTACAGTTGCGATGATGATAATGATTGTGGCTTTGTAGAAATGTTCCCATTGCTTAGTTTATAAAATGATAATTGTCATAGACTTGTGGTAGACCAACATACACTTCTATCAATTAGCAATGTATAACGATCCACGATTAAGTTACTCAGTGCAGTGTATTATGAGGAGAATTCCTCAACTACAAATCTGAGGTAGTCTATTAAAAAAAAATGTTCATAATTATTATCATTGTAAAATCTGCATGTCCCAAATAACAACAGACCGAATATTATAAATCGTACACAGCTCGTACATAAAGCATTTGCAGTATTATTTGTAATAAAATTACTTCGTATTCGAATAGATTACATGTCCTTTATTATTGCAATTCGGGCTTATGTATTTCACGGTAATCGGTCTGATGAATATTACGGGTTACTGAGAGATCCGTTGTGTCTTATGGTGTTCACATTCTTCAAATCTCAAGCTACAGCGATACATTGAAAAAATCAGTTTGTGAAATCGTAAAACTGTTTATACCTTTCAGTTTAGTTACATGATAAACACCACATGTTAATGCCAAAATGTATATCATCCTTCGTATATTGTTTTAATAAGTCTTAAAGGTAATTACTCTAACTTTTTTTTTCAAATCGTGACCAAAACATCGAGAAACTAACCAATATCCAACATTTGTAGACACTTATTTATTTTTGTCACTACGCTTCTCAAGCCTTCTGTACACCACCATATCTAATATCGTGCGATATACTACGGAATACCGTTAGGGCCATCGTGGTAACACATTAAAATCCAGAGAGCCAGAATGCGAGAACGCGATAGTACGATGGCGACAGTGCGACAATACGACGACGACAGTGCGACAATACGATGGCGACACTGCGAAAGTACGATGGCGACAATGCGCCAACGCGATAGTGCGATGACGACAATGCGACAGTGCGACAATACGATGGCGACAGCACGATAGTACGATGGCGACAATGCGATAGTCATATCGTACTGTCGCCATCGTATCATCGCATTGTCGCCATCGTACTATCGCATTGTCGCCATCGTATTGTCGAATTGTCGTCATCGTATTGTCGCATTGTCGCCATCGTACTATCGCGTTCTCGCATTCTCGAATTGTCGTTATCGTACTATCGCACTGTCGCCATCGTATTGTCGCACTGTTGCCATCGTATTGTAGCACTGTCGTCATCGTATTATCGCACTATCGCATTGTCGCCATCGTACTATCGCACGGTCGCCATCGTATTGTCGCACTGTCGTCATCGCACTGTCGCATTGTCGTCAGTACTATCGCGTTCTCGCATTCTCACAATCGTACTATCGCATTGACGTCATCGTATTGTCGCACTGTCGTCATCGTATTGTCGCATTGTCGCCATCGTACTTTCGCGTTCTCGCATTCTCGCCCTCTGGATTTTAATGTGTAACCACGATGGCACTAACGGTATTCCGTAATATACTCTCTGGTCTACCTCTACAGCCATTCACTGTATGCGGGCGTGACAGCTTGGCTTATCACAATAAAGCCAACATTCCATTGATGTTGATTTATGGATATCAAACTAACTTACGCGAACTTACGCAGCAATAAAAAAATGAAAATAATATATTTTACCTTCGTTTTAACCTCATATGTTTTTCCATACTTTTTATAAATTAGGTAATACACGTTTTACTTACATACTGTATTGGCACACTCTTCAAATGCCTCGAAGTTTCCCTCACAAGCCTTGCCGTATAATGTCGGTCTCGGGTTGGTACAGGTCCTGTTCCTCAGCTTGTGACCCACTCCACATGTGACTGAACAGCTTTGCCACGGACCCCAACTCGACCAGTCACCATCTAAGTTAAACATATATACAGTAGTTTGTGATTTGTACTGGATTAAAGTAGTTGATTGTTTCGTTTTAAACGAACTTTTCATTATTAATATATAAGTAATTGAAATCGGATACTTACTCCTGGCGCTGCAGGGTTCATTGAGGCATACTGTGTAGTCGCTGGATTCACCGACACAATAGTCCCCAGACGGGTCCGGTTTCGGATTGGTGCAGGTTCTAGTCTTCTTTATAAGGCCAACGTCACAAGTAGCTGAGCAAGGTGACCACGTTGTCCAATCTGACCATTTCCCGTGCACTTGGAAAATAACATATTTTACAACTACATGTAGATGTCTTTGTTGCACAGTGTTTTCAGATAATGTGTCCATGTGAATTTGGTTTATAATATTTTTATATAAGAAACTAATCGCAATTGATCGTCATAAACTCAACGTAAAATGTTTGACCACATCGAAATGTAAACATGAGTGAATTCATTATGAAAACCCAAATCTAAACAATGCTTCAACATAATCATACCCGGACAAGGCTGTTTCGTACAGAGTTTTGACTCAAAAGCTGGCCCAGAGCAGTTGAGTCCATTGTTGGCAGGGGACGGGTTCGTGCATGTTCGTGTACGGGCCTGTGTACCGTTGTTACACGAAACACTGCATGATGACCAGGCACCCCAATCAGCCCAGTTTCCATCAACTGTAACGATATTGTGGTATAATGGTATTTTGTTTCTTTAAAATAGTAATATGCATTTCAACATTAAAAAAAAAGGTGAATATATCTAATTTTAAATGTACTTATAACTTAAAACATTTTAAAATATGCGTTGTGTAGATTTATTTTATCAAACAAATATTTGTAAATAAATTTGTGATTCATAAAACATTCTTACCGAGCTGACAGAGTCCGCAAAACTTTGGGCAAATGGTTTTGGCGTGATGAACATCAGCACAGACGTTGAGGATGGAGTGCAGACGGGCACAGTCCAGTGTTTCGTCGTCGATGCATGATGTTGCTAAAACATGTTCAATCTATTTAGTTGTTTAAAGCCCCATTACTACTCAAAATCAACGAACTTTTCGTACAATATTTCGTAAAATAAAGTTAAACTAGAAATGGCGCGGCCTCGGCCGACGCGTATCCCCACGCCGCATGTTGTTAGTAATGTCATCCAGTTAAATTTCAAAGTCATGCATATTTGCAATTCCCCATAATCAACATTGAATTATGAAGTAAAGTGAAAAAAAACAAGAGATGTGTTTGTCAGAAACACAATGCCCCCTACTGCGCCGCTTTGAAGCCATATATTTGACCCTTGACCTTGAAGGATAACCTTGACCTTGACCTTTCACCACTCAAAATGTGCAGCTCCATGAGATACACATCCATGCCAAATATCAAGTTGCTATCTTCAAAATTGCAAAAGTAATGGGCAATGTAAAAGTCTTCAGACAGACGGACAGACTGACAGACAGACAGACTGACTGACGAACAGACAGACGGACGGACTGACGGACAGTTCAAAAACTATATGCTACCCTTCGGGGGCATAAAAAAGTTATGGCGAATGTTAAAGTTTTCGGACAGACGGACAGATGCCATATATCTGACATTTGACCTTGAAGGATGACCTTGACCTTTCACCTTTCAAAATGTGCAGCTCCATGAGATACACATGCATGCCAAATATCAAGTTGCTATCTTCAATATTGCAAAAGTTATGGCCAATGTTAAAGTTTTCGGACGGACGGACGGACAGACAGACAGACGGACGGACAGACAGTTCAAATGCTATATGCCACCCTTCCGGGGGCATAAATATATGACAATGAATGACATTGTTATGACCCGGACAAGCTCATTTATGGCCATATTTGACTTTTGAACTCCAAGTGTGACCTTGACCTTGGAGATATCGACGTAATTATTTCGCGTGACACACCGTCCAATGATGGGGAACAAATGTGCCAAATGATTTTAAAATCCCACAATGAACGACATAGTTATGACCCGGACAAGATCATTTATGGCCATTTGTGGGTGGGCGTGGTCTATGTGGGCGGGGCGCCCCAGGGTTGGTAATGGGGCCATGCATAGTTGAGATTGACCGTATTGTCATAAGAGATGTTCAGTATCAATTTGAAGTAAATCGGTGTGGAAATGAAGAAGTTAATGTAAAATATCATTAAAAAATGAGTGAAAATCTCTGACCCGGCCCCACCCCAACCCTCATAACTTTTGACCCAGGGGTCAGATCAAAATTCCAAATAGAGCAGGGTCGCACATATGCTCATAGCTACCATGTTTGTACGTTTCAAGGTTCTAGTGCTAATAGTGTAGGAGGAGATAGTGGCCAGGACGGACGGACGGACAGACGGACGGACGGACGGCGGAGACAACCACAATATCCCCACGCTTTTCAAAAAGCGTTGGGATAAAAAATAAAAAATCGGTGTTCCATATAGCAATTGCCGAAATTTCAACGCCAGATGTGGTCTGGTAACATATATATGTGTAGATATAAAATGCACGTTTTTATTTTTTTTGTGACACAATTAATTTCCTGCAAATAAATCTATTCATACGACATAAGAACACTTACATGGTGACACGAAAAAATAAAAACGTGCAGTTCATATCTACAAACATCTAAGTTACCACACCACATCTGGCTTTGAAATTTTGGCGTTTGCTATAAGGAACATTGATTTTTTGTATTGGGTAACTTTATTTTACAAAATACTTTACGAAATTTCCGTAGATTGTTTAGTATTACTGGGGCTTTAACAATATATAGATAACATATTGATTCACATTTGTGTATGGTTCGATACACCTTTTGGTGTAAGTATTGGGCTTTTATTCTGATTGTGTGCTCGAAAGGCATATTTGAACTATCACTACTGTTATAACATTGCTAAAAAAACTCCCCAAATATTGAGCTAATATTTATGCTTAAAACTGTCAGATACTCTTCAAGGGAATTTTGACCGAAACAACAAATAACAATTAATTTGTTACGAATCATATTATTTTCACCTAAGGTGATTTTAGCTTCCAGATAAATATACATGTATTTATATTTCATCAACGTTGGGCAACGTGCTGCTTTTATAGGTAACTATATATGCGCATATACTATGCATACGTTTCGGGTGGGCACATAGCTGATCATTGCAGCGGTTACTGCTGCAACATTCATGGCAAGAGTACTGCTGTCTGGTGTGGATGGAGCGACCAATGATGCCGCTTTGGTGAACGGAATCTGAACCGCACAACTACAAATTTAACAAGAAATATCGTTAAAAACAGATATACGGCGTTCATTTTTGTACTCATATCAATTGTTGTAGGTGTGAACAACTTTTTACATAAAATTAAATGTATCACCTAAGTGTCATAAAATATCTTTATATGCATCTATTATTGTTTATCTATGTATTTCTCTCTTTTTTATTACAATTTATATATGCTTTTTTGTCTGTGTACACTGGAACATGTCTTTTTTTTCTTTTCACTTTTCTTGAATGTTTTCTCAACACAAAATTACATGTTCGATGATGCAGCATTTATTGCGACGTAAATATATCTGTGCCAAAGCGGCACGCAGGGTATTAATCAGTCGGCACGCAGGGTATTAATCAGTCGGCACGCAGGGTATGAATCAGTCGGCACGCAGGGTATTAATCAGTCGGCACGCAGGGTATTAATCAATATTCTCAATAGCTACAGTTAAAGATTTTTTTCCAATTAATGAAAATCAATGCAAATTTCTGCAAAAAAATTGTCATTGTATATGTTATCGGCAGTCGAAATGAAAAAGAAAATTGAACATGACTATTTAAACAAATAAAATTATATGTTGCCAAAATGTTTAAATTAGCAAAAACGTAATGGAAAACGAGATTAAATCAAACTAGTGGTTTGTAGTAAAAGTTATTACCTGATTGTTCTTACAACCCATGTTATAAAGTACGTCGTTACCGGAATGGAGCGTTTGTAAATAGCAGGACTATGAACAAGAAGAATATAAAATATGGTTAATTTCTTAATATCGTCATTAATATTTGATTATTTTGCTAAACAAAAATCATGGTATAGGCATAACATTTTTATAATCTGTGTTAAAAGCTACACATTCAGCTCGACAGACTATAAATCTTTGCCAGTATTACGGGAAAGCATAAATTACAATCATTCATCAGTTGCTTACCGTTCTTGTAAATAAATCGAATGAAACTAACCTCACTATTGGAACATTGACTTGTGTTTGTACACGCATGTCGGTCAGCGATATTTTGACAACTGAAGCATTCAAGGCCTTCTGAAATAAATGTAAAAATCGTTTATAATCATGTATGTACCCACGTAAAAGTATATTCATACAAAGATTCGCGTTTGGACGTCATTCCTTCCGAATATTGTGATCTGAGTACTTCAAAAAGTATTTTCCCAGCGATTTCGTTTTTTTTAAGTAAAATTTGGTGACAGAAGTGATGTTATTCGTCGAAATGAAATCATATTAATTAATGCACCAAGCAGGAATAGACAATTTTCAATACGAATGATCCGTATAAGAAATAATTAAGCATAATAAGATCTATATACAGGTGTCTGATATAAATACGTTTCATTTACTCTCCCTATGATTTTCTAAAAATGTTAATTTGTTAAATTTGCTTAACAAGATTTATAATAAATTTCTCAAATAAAATATAAATCATGCTTTCCATTTTTTTTTAGTTTTCTTTAAGTCTCACTAATGGCGATCAAAAATCAGGGGTCCGAGAATACACGTTACCAAACATCTTTGTTTTTCTGTTGTAAGTTTAGGTTAAATGACATGGTTGTTTATTTCAACGCCGATTGTCTTTTTAAAGATATGTTTGTTTTATTTGTGCGGTCGCACGCACTCAAAAGTATTGCTGCAAGAGCGATCAAACTTCGCAAATATTTTAAACAAGGCTTTCGATGAAATCAAGTGAAAAAAAAAGAAACTACATTTTAATTAGCGTGTAAAATTGTGCAGCTGTGTATTTTAATGCAGTCTTTTTCCAGACATCAACGGAGTAATGGCCCTTATAATACATATTATTCTTTTTAAACTTCATTCGAATATACATCTAGCGTAAAAAGTATCACGGCTGGAAAAAACACTTACATACGGAATACCGTTAGGGCCATCGTGGTCACATTAAAATCCATAGGGCGAGAATGCGAAAACGCAAGAGTAAGATGACGAGAATGCGACAATACGATGACGACAGTGCGACAACACGATGGCGAGAATGCGAGAACGCGATAGTACGATGACGACAATGCGACAGTGCGATGACGACAGTGCGACAATACGATGGCGACAGTGCGATAGTACGATGGCGACACTGCGAGAATGCGAGAACGCGAGAGTACGATATTGAGAATGTGACAATACGATGACGACAGTGCGACAATACGATGGCGAGAATGCGAGAACGCGATGGCGAAAATGCGAGAGAACGATGACGAGAATGCGACAATACGATGACGACAGTGCGACAATACTATGGCGAGAATGCGAAAACGCGATAGCGAGAATGCGACGATACGAAGTTCTATTGTTATCGTTATATTATTTTGTGACGTTACGAGGATTGATTATATAAAGTATATCTTCGAGTACCAGCACGGATGGCCGAGTGGTTAAAGCGTTAGACTTTTATTCCAAGGATCAGTGGTTCGAGCCCAGTTGAGGAGTACTTTTTTTTCTTTATTTAATTTTATTTTTGTTTTATACTGGAACTCTTTAGTTCCGATGTTTACATTTATTAATTTAAGCATTAAAAGACCTATATATATATAGATTAAATTTTGTCCCACGCATTTATAAACATATCAATAAGCATTAGCTTCAAAATTCACATTCAATAGACTAGTTAACTTACCTGATACTCCAATTGCGCATAGTATCCCCGCAATAATCAAGTGACCTGTAAATGTGGACACATTTTATAAATCGGTTCGAATCGCAGCTATTACTACCGGCTTTGTTACTCATGTTTGTAAACTATAATCAGAATTCATTTAAAGCAATAACATGAAAATCAATATAGACATCTGTGTTTGCAAAAATCATTCAAACATGTCAATTTAAATTTCCGGGCAGAATTAAAATGTGACTTACACGTATTCATTCTCTTCTTGACGCTGTTTCAGAAAGTTTTAGAATGGAACGCAATTTATAGCCCCATTGGTTATCGTACTTTTGCAAAAGGCCGTGGATATTGTGTCATCTGGTTTGACAAAATTAGCTTTGCAAAGTCACGACTGACCTAAACAGACATAGGCTTTCAAATGCAATTCGGAAGGCAAGCGTAGAGTGGATAAAACCACATTTTGTATAAGACGTACTTTGCAATCTTGTATTTACTAATAGCGAGTGTGGACATATACGATATTCTCGTAACAAATGGCACCTTGAAGCAAACAGTTCGACACGCATTCATCTGAACAAGCGCCGTGTAATATATACCTGTAATGAACACCAGTTTTGTTGTTGCACTTTGAAAGGGAATGTCCACCAGTTCATTAATGTCGCTGAATGAGAATTGCAAGGTGCTAAATAAACCTTTTTATGTTGCTTAATGACTATTGTATATTATTAAATGACAAATGCATGCAGCTAGATGACAATTTATAGGTGCTTATTGACAATTTCGTAATGCTTAATGACTATTAAATGCTGCTAATTACCGTGTCTTCCATCGACTTGTGTTACTTTTTTTTTTAAGTACTTCAATTTCTGTGCTTATTTGTCGTGTTTCTTTAAATCAACTACTGGCACACATCGCCACTCGCCAAAACGTTTGCACAAGAACGAGATATATATGTGTCCTATTGTTATTGGGAGAACAAACTTTTTATTTATTTGTGTCTGTCTGATTTCAAGGTTACAATTTATTATCATTTCTTAACTTACTTATTCTCATATTTTTGTTGGAAACAAGTGACACAAGAAATAATGTTCATAGGCACTCATAAGACGTCACACTTGTAACTTTAAAGATCGTGTCTCCTACAAGGAAGATATAACATGTTTATGATAGTTTAGTTCTAGGACACCATCTGCTCTTGTTAGGGAGAGAGGAACGGCAGTACATCATGCTTGATAAGCTCCAGTCTGCACCAGAACAACGCGTCACTCTGCTATATGGAACACACGAACAGATAATATATTCACCATGTACACCACAAGCCTTTCATTCACATTTATATGTAATACACTTGCGACTAGGCGTGTTGCATACACTGTCTGACCACCTAAGACCCCATCCACAGAAAGGTCCCATAACAAATGTGACTGTCGGTTGTTACTAATGACTTAAGATCATGCCACACTGTCTCCATTTTCGCCATGACTCTCAACGATAAACAAAATTAAGTAAAATCTCGAGTCATCAATGTTGATCATGAAGCGCTGCGACAGTTGTAAATATATAAAGACAAAACATGTGTGACTCATTATAGCTTCGCCACGAATTCTGAGAAAGGTGGACACTCATAGTACCATGTTTTCCTAATCTGACGTATTCTTGCAGCACACTCAGAGGTATTTGTGGTCGTCAATGATCAACCTTGATCGATTGCGAAAAATCACGCATGATGCTATAATATACATGTATAAATTTTACAAACATGACATGAATTGTCCTAAGTTTAAGATAGGATTCCAATTTGGATCTTCTGCGACAACTACAACATGAGTACTCCAATAAAGAGGGGGGCGGGGGCTTATTCTCTTCGAACTAAGAACAAATGGTGTGATTGTTCAAACAATTGATCCGCTCTAATTCAGTAGTTACACACTTGCTGTATTCTGTGTTGTTATTTAATTATCAAGCTTACCATGGCAAATTTAAGTCAAAATTGTTATTTAATATCTGTTAACTTGTATACTTCAGAATGTCTTACCTCTCAATTTCGCAACCCCCCCCCCCAAGTGACCCTATGAAACACTTAACCGCAAGATATGCATTGCGATCGTTTCATTGATATGCTAGTTTCAGATTTTCTTATCAAATTTTGGGTCAATGGCAGGTATCAAGATCCTATCAGATGTGACTGATACAGTGATGTAGTCTTGTAAGAGACCCAGTTTTCAAATCGTGACTGAATTGCACTTTACTTAGTGCTATAAATGAAACGTCATTAAAACATGTTAAAGACCAACACACATAGCTAAACAGGGGGTATTTTGGAGTCACTATGTCTGTCGGTCGATCGAGTTGCCGAGTAATTTCCCTTAAGTAGATTTTCTTGTGCAGAACTTATCTTCGTTAGTACTGAAGATATGCACATTTTCTTTGGACATTGATAGAGGTCATTGAGAGAAAGTACAGTGTTCAACAACCAAAAGTCTTTTAGTCCTTTTCTTATTTTTGAGCATGCCGTTTATAACACATAAGAATTAAAAGAGTTTTAACAAAACTTGATAGATCAATAGAGAACATGGGGAAAAGTGCATGATATAATTACACTTAACATAGTATTTTTGGAGTTATAGCCCTTGCATGCTTATGTTTGTGCAGAACGTAAATACATACTATATTTTTTATTGTGTAAAGGATTAATCGAAAAGTTGTAAATGGATTAAAATTAAAATGTATATATTTATAATAGGCTTTAATGGAAAGTGCAGATCAAAAGTACTATAGCTCCTTCTTTGATATTAAATCGTAGCTCATATATTCGGAGTTTTACTGGTTACCATCGGTACCAGGGGCGTTTTGTTGGTGCCCATGGCCCCTTATCGTGTACCTAGTTTGAATGTTGTCAGATTTACCGTTGGTCTTTACGAGATAGAAAACGCGTGTGCAGACATTGAAAAATCTATGAAGAAAAACGCTGTTGTTGCATTGCAAAAAAAAGGAAATATTGAAGCATCTCGATAAAACTTTAAATTGTACTATAGACATCTGGGCGGCTGTCTGAAATATTGCCGTTCGGAACGCATACAGAGCGCAACTGTTGCGCTAATTTTGGCGCAGCACTGGTTTCACAAGTCCCCATGGCCCTTTATCGTGTGCCAAGGTTAAAGAAATCTGGATGTACCGTATGCTTGCACACGCTGGAACACGCTTGTGTGTGGACTAAACAAAATCTAAAACGATAACACGTCTAAAAGTCAGGTTTGCCTACAGGTTTTTGCATTGAAAAACAAGTAAATATTGAAGCATCTCGTTGCTGAAACTTTAAGCGTACGATCCGCTGCAGTTTTGCTCAATAGGTAGTAGAAAATTGATACTGGCCCACCTTTTATTTATGCCCAGCCTTCGCAAATCCCTGTCAGAAAAAAAAATCAACGTTATCAGGGTGCATGCTCATGTGCCTGTGTGGGGTTCACAATTTAACTTTAACGGATGTAAACACACCGGTAAGTGCATGGTGCTTTTTTCAAATACAATTTCAAAAGCATTTTTTCTTAAGGATTTAAACTAGTGCATAACAGACAGTTTTTTATGCTGCTAATAGCAATGTGAAATACATCAGAATTACTTTATTTTATGAGCCTGTGTTCTTGCCCAAAAAATCTATGTGTACAGTATTCATGTACATGTTAAAGTTTGGCACCGAATACAGACGTATTCAAGGATTTATTCTTTTTCTTAAGATATCGTCACATACTGCAAGAAAAACTGTCTTTTACGTACTAAAGATTTTTAATAACATGAGATATTTGCAAAAATAAAGTTCTTAACGGTGTGTTTACATTCTGTTCAGCCTGTGTGTAAACCCCTGAAAACCCCGTTGATCCTGCACCCTGACCTATAGTGTATTCCTTATTAAAGAGGCCGGTTTTCAGGCTCAATTAATTGATGGAAACTGTTGTTGCCGTTTTCTGTTTAATCATACAGAAAACAACAACATTAATATGTCAATATATGTAACTACTGACCAATACCTAAAGTAGCTCTACCAAAAGTATGTAAACTCGCACAAACATACAGAATAAGCATCGAACTAATTATGTTTTGCAACCAAAACTTTGATGTATATTTTACAAACGTGTTTTTGTATATATATTTTTTATATAAACACGTTCAATTTTAAAATTTCAATAATTGAGAAAAGATTACTTAGCAACTCGTGCAATACAAGGCAGACGATCAAAACGCGTTCAGACAAATCTGACACACACAAAAACAATGTTTGAAAAATATTTGGACGAAGTCAGGCAGAATATCTGATAAGTAACTGTAAAAGTTCACCTGTATCTTTCCACAAATGTCTGACAAGATTCCAACCTAATCAGACAATGTTTCCGACAGGACCTTTTGATGTTTTGCGGAGTCCAGTATAGCATTTGCAACTAAAAAAAGCTCCAGCATAACATATGTTAATAAGAAACTCATGCAGTATATTGGTAATTAAACAACACCTGCATTACAGGTAAGGACATAAAATTGGCATCAAGCAACTCGTTTATGACATATCCGGAGATTGGTAACTAAACTTCGCGTGCATCGCTTCAAAATGTTGGTAACGAAGCAACGTTTTCATCACATGTCAGGACATTAGTAACGAAGCATCTCGTGCATTTAATGTCAGGACATTTGTAACTAAGCAACTCATGCAGTTCATGGAAGGACATTTGCTACTTAGCAACCCGTGCATTACATGGCATGACGTTGGTAACTAAGCAACGATTCTATTGCATGGCAGGACATTTGTAACTAAGCAATTCATTCATTACATAGCCGGATATTGGTAACTAAGCAACTCTTCCATTACATGGCTGGAGGACAAAGGTCACTTAGCAACTCGTTAATTTTTAAGGTAGGATATTAGAAAATAAGCATTTTATTCCATTGCATGGCACGACATTGGTACCTAGACTGGTAACGTCGCAGATTGTGTATAAAATGGCAGGATATTGGACACTTAACATATTCTCGAATTACATGACCTTGGTAGTAAGCAACTCGTTCATTACATGGAAGGACATTGTTACCTAAACAACTCGTGCATCTCATAGCAGGACGCTGGTAACTTCGCAAAGTGTGTATAAAATGGCAGGATATTGAAAACTGAACCCTGCATAACATGGCAGACCATTCGTAACTAAGCAACTCATGGTTTTCATGGCAGGGCATTGGTAACTAAGCAACTCATGGTTTTCATGGCAGGGCATTGGTAACTAAGCAATGTGTGTGTTAGATGTTAGGACAGTTGTAAAAACGTAACTCATGGACATCATGTTAAGACACTGGTTACGAAGAAATTTGTGCTACACATAGCAGGATATTGGTAACTAAGCAACTTGTGTATTTCATGTTAGGACATTGGAAACAAGGCATCTCTTGCATTTCATTTCAGGACAAAAATGGTAAATAAGTAACTAAAAGATTACATAGCAGAACGGACATTTGTTACTTAGTAACACATGCATTACATGTCAGGACATTGGCAGCTAATTTACTAATACATCGCATGGCAGGACATTGGTAACTAAGCCACTCATGATTACATGGCAGGACATTTGTAACTTAGTAACACATGCATTACATGTCATGACATTGACAGCTTAGTAACTCATGCATTACATGGAAGGACATGTGTAACTTAGTAACTCATACATTACATGGAAGGGCGTTTGTAACTTATTAATTCATGCAATACATGGAAGGACATTTGTAACTTAGTAACGCATGCATTACATGTCAGGATATTTGTAACTCAGTAGCTCATAAATTGCATAGGAGGACCTTTGTAACTTAGTTACTCATACATTACATGGAAGGGCATTTGTAACTTAGTAATTCATGCAAAACATGGAAGGACATTTGTAACTTAGTAACTTATGCATAACATGGAAGGACATTTTAACATAGCAACTCTTGCATTACATGGAAGGACATTTGCAACGTAGTAACTCTTGCATTACACGGAAGGACATTTGTAACGTAATAACTCTTGCATCACGGAAGGACATTTGCAACGGAGTAAATCTTGCATTACATGGAAGGACGATTGTAACGTAGTAACTCTTCTTATGATGATGGACATTCGTGGAAAGTTATTTTAAAATCCAACAATATATGGCAAAGGTATGGTTGAGACAGGAACCTTCGCCCAGACGTACAGATGGAAAGACAGACAGATAACAAACGAACAGTGCGACTGCTATATGTGAAGGGGGAGGGATACAAATATACAGACTGTTGGAATTTGCACTTATGTTCTATATATTCTTTAGGAGTTGAAAACACGACATTTTATGGACTTTATATTTTATAGTCGAAAATATCCTCGCAGCCCAAATTTCGATCGTTCTTTACGTTCATATACACATTAAGGTCATCAACTGTGAAATTTTGAACGATATTCAACTAGTAGTTAAAGAGAGGTTCAAAACACATGTTTCATGGGAATATAAATTCTATAGTAGAAACACAGATATAGGCAGAGCTCCTGATAAGATGCGTATCTGCGTATTTACGCATTAAAAAAGTTAAAAAAAACGCTTTAAAAATCGGCCCAGTGCGTAACATTACGCAATACAAATTTTGATACGTTTTTTTAATCAATTACAGTGCGTAACTGGTTTGATCAATAATCTAGTTGAGTTTTTAGTGTAAGATAACCTTTGAATCAAAAGTAAGTCAATCAAAATAAGCTGGTAATCAAAATGGCGGCCCATCATGTTTGTGGATCAAAAAAGGGACGTCTAAAGCGACCAGCGGCTCCTTCACAGAAAGTCTGTTCATATCATCATTTAAAATGTATTCTGTTTGCATTTATTAATAACAAATCATACTATTGCCAGATTAAATACGCCATGTGCTATGTCAGTTTTCTATTGAAATGGAAAATATCCCTCACTCTTCCTAAATACGCTTTATTGCTAAAACAAAGGAGTAAAATACGCTTTAACAATAATATCAGGGGTTAAAATACCCTTTAGACTAAATCCTTATCTGGAGCTCTGGATATAGGGCCATAATTCTGACAAATCTTATCGTAGCCAAAATAACTTTCTTTACGACCATCTAAGCATTAAGATACTTCAACAGCGAAAGCTTGAGCAAGATGAACACAATAGTTAAAAGAAAATTTCAAATCATGATCTTCGGTACGTACGGACGTAAGTATGTTCGGAAAGATGCTTAATGCCTCCCATTATGTGGGGCATACAACTGGCCTCTAGAGTTTTCACAATTTTGATTCCACGTGATCCAGTTTTAAACTCGGATGGTATATCATGGGGAAATTTTGTCCTACCAAGTTTCATAAAGATTGGGCAATAAATATGGCGTCTTGATTGTTCGCAAGCCTTTTCCTTAATTTGACCCTGTCAGGTAGTTTTTGATCCCTCGTGACCAGGTTTCGAAATATAGAATAAGAATAAATGTTCCGACCAAGTTTCATAGAGATCGGGAAATAAATGTGGCCTATACAGTGTTTAATAGCCATTAATTTAATTTGACCTTGTTACCTAAGAATTTGACACCACGTGATTCAGTTTTGAATTTGGCTGAGATATCATCGGGGCAGATTTCTGTTCAAGATTCATGAAGATTCATGCACTTAATGCAGCGTCTAGTGTTCACAAGAGCGACGGACATAAAGTGAGCACAACATATCACCATGAGCACGTTTTGCTCAGGTGAGTTTAAAAACGGTCTGATTAGGTTTCATGGGGATTCAACTAACAAGACATGTCAATATGACACCGATACCCCCACATTCCACTTTTGTTTTCAAATTTAACCTTCGTGTACGTATGACATTGACCTTGATGTAATTAGACGGGTGTACATATGAAAAATCGACTTTAAGAATGTCCACACGGTTGCACGAAAGCAATATAAGGAAAACTGTCCCACCACCTTTCGGCCATTTTCAACGAGCCGGATCTATTTTCAAATTTGGCTGAGATATCATTACAAAAAAATGTTCTTACCAAGTTTCATGGTGATTGGACACACGACACGCATAAACAATTATGGTAATTTATTGTAAAAGTGCGTGACGAATTGTGAAAATCAGTCAGGAAAAGGCTTTGTCCATATTTGACAATTTACCTTTAAGTGTGACCTTGACCTTCGAATTGGCTACACAGGTCATGCGCGCAATACGCAATTTCAGCATGTTGTAAATAAGTGGTACATGTAGGTAAAATTGCGTGATGGATGTCATCAAGCTAAGTCCGGCGCACATGCACCGAAAGAAATTGACATTTCGGGAATTTTACGCATGAGTGAGGTTAGATCCTTCGCTTCTGAAGTTAAAAAAAAAGAAAGCACACAATGTAACATACGAGCAAAGAGCTATCAATTAAATGTTTATTTATAGATCTTTGATACGAGCGAATGTTATTCCAAACAAATTAGATATTAACTGAAAGCATTAATTATTCTACCCACATCACATTATTAGTTTCATACATTTACTGCATGCTGGCATTCATGATGCGCCTGAAAATAGGTGTTAGCCTCTGCAGAATTCATGCGTATACATGTTATCGCGCATCAAAGCGGTAACGGCATCATAAACCCTTTGAAGTAGCATGCATATACTGATTAATGGTGTCTTATACGGGATTCCATTAGATATTGATAACATTAATATGTGGGAAGAATCTTCCGTTAAGAAATTTATATTTATAATGGTGATATAACCATTATACGTGTTTTGGGAACTGTTTATCTGTTAGACCATGAAACTATATGTTAATGTTATTCCTTATTTAAGACGCCGGCTTTCAGATACAAATAATTTAAGAGAACTTTAATGTTCGTGTTCTGTTTAATCATACAGATAAAACATCATTAATAATTGAACCTCGCTCTGTTAAAGCGTGAAGTGTCGTCCGCACAGGATAATCGGGGACTACACTTTCCGCTTTAACTGGATTTTAAGGAGAGACTTCCTTTAAACGAAAAATACCATAAAAGCGTAAAGTTTCGTCCCTAACTGCCTGACTGCACAGGCTAATCTTGGAAGAAACTTTACGCATATGCCTTAAGCCCCGTTTTCCCAAAGCGCGTCTCTAGATATACAATTTACATATACCTAAAGTAGCTCTACCAAAATTATGTTTCACACATGGTATCTAAGAAACTCATGCAGTGCATTTGTAACTAAGCAACGCGTGCATTACAAGTCAGGATATTCAATTGATATCAAAGCAACCATGACATGTTAGGAGATTGGTAACTAAACTGCATGTGCATAACACTTCAAGCTGTTGGTAACTATTATCATGACATGTTGCCAATTTCATAGGTTAGTAATTATTATTACGCAATTAGAGATTTTTCAGTTTTAATGAAAATGTTATATATATAATGGTCAATAAAATCAAAACAAGGCCGTTGACCCTATGTTTTTATTATATTTTTCATATAGTATTTGTATGTATTAATTAAATATAAATTTTGAACAAAATCTTGTTGATAGAAAAAAAAAATCAGCAAAACTGCAGCAACACCCCTTAACACTGTTTAGACATTTTGATAGCTATATGGACTTTAAGATGACGTTAGTGATTTCAAAACTGTTTTTACAAAGATATACGCTTCATTGAGTATTTTATTTTATTTTTGTTCGTGTAATTTGTTCCATTTTTGTGTGTGTACAGCTCCTATTTTTCCGTTTAAATACATAATAAGTTTAACTGACCTATCAAAGTTAAAAGTGATCTCAAGGTCAACATAGTTGATCTCATACAGGAACATTGCTATTCTACACGACTTTCTAATAAAATACACATGGTTGAAATAAATATATTTAACTATTTTAGCGCTGGAACCGAATTTTAAAGGCCTTTGCAAACAGTTTGGATCCAGATGAGACGCCACAGAACGTGGCGTCTCATCAGGATCCAAACTGTTTGCTATTCTGATAGTATGCTTTGAAAAAAAAATCGAAGAAAATGCTAATTTTAGAAATTCAGCAGACGACATTTTAGCAGACGACAAATTTCCCAGCATGCAACGGGCTAAATATCAAACCTTACCTGAATTAAAATGATTGAGAAAACAAAATCCACCAAATATAACCCATATTTAATACGACATAGTCACTGAAATCTTGCATAACCCTACTGTTTCATCATATACGTTAACCCATTGATTTATGTTAGAGGCAGGTAGAGCACCAACAACAATCATTTGAAATCGGTCTAACAATTATTATTATTGCTAAATAATTGGAATTCATATAACGAATACAGCGCATCGAGTGACGTGCTGGAATAGCCATACATAAAACATAATGCAATTATAATAAGTTGTGTTAAAGCCCCATTAACACTCAAACTCAACGAATATTTCGTAAAATATTTTGTTAAATAAAGTTAACACATAAAAAAAAAATGTTTCTCATAGCAATAGCCAAAATTTCAACGCTATATGTGGTCTGGTAACATAGATTTAACAAGATACAAAATGGTCTTTTTTATTTTTTTGTGGTACACTATAATCGAAACATGTTCATGTACCAATTTAGTGTTCGTGTATCGTATGAATAGATATCGTTGCGGGAAATTAAAATTGAATATACATGTATTGTACCACAAACTATAAAAAAGAGCATTTTGTATCTTGTTAAATCTATGTTACCAGAGCACATCTAGCGTTGATTTTTTTGTTTAATCTCTGTATTCAATCTGATACGTTCAGAAGTATGGTCAATTTAAGTGTTTATTAACGATGGTTTATATAAATTGGGTGTTGTAACTACTGACGTAGTGTTTTGATACGATGGGTCGGATACCAGACTGTATGTATTCTACACACTACTTGGAGAAGACAAAGAAACCGTAGATATTTCGTAAATTTATTAAAGCTCTTGGATAAGCGTTCCAGTAAATGAATTCCAAGCTATTGCAGGGTNTTTTATCGTCTGGAGATATTGCTAGGGTAAGCATAGGTGTTCACTACTAAATCCCTGAAATAGGATAAAGTTAGAGATTAAAGTAAAAATTGGCACTGAAAAAGGTTACAATCCACTAGAAAACGGCAGAAAAAAGAAGGTGCCAAAACAGTCGATTTTGATTTGAGTCGAATTCTTTTTTGGTTTGAACATGACATATCTTTTTTATTGCTTAAATCGATTCAGCTATGAATGCCCGTTAAGAAAAGGTATAGTTATGGGGGTCTCTATGTGCAAAATGTTGTATTTATTTTCGGTCAAAGTTGTCGCTTTTACATTGAAACATATAAGGAAACTATTTAGTATATTTTGACCTTGACATGTGGTGTTTGCCGATACAAACACTCTAAATAAGAGTAAATAACATTACTTTTTTTTTAACAAAACTTCATTTGTTTTTTTAAATGTATACGAATTATATATTCGTAAAGGGACAAAATCCCATCCTGCGCTGAAATCAAGTAAAATAGTTATAAATCGGACAGAATTCATACATGTGAAGATTACAAATATATTTTACACTTTCCATAAAGACAAAAAATATAATAAAATCTCGAACTTTATTCATCTAGTGATTTTATAAACGCGATATGCCAATTGTTAAAGTGCGTTAAGCAGATGTAGAAAACCTACGTGCTTTCTGGAAGATCTATGATAAAAGGGTTTTACACAATGACATTTTATCTTTAAAATGTGTTGCTATTATATATGTTTAAAGGAACTAGAGATTTAATAATAGATTAAAAAATAAAACAAAAAATAAGTTATAATTTTATAGTTTATGCAAATGCCATTCACATTGTGCAACGGAATAATGAATTATACAATGTAGTTTGAATAAAGTATGTCTGAGTAGATCTACGTTCGAAATGTTAAAAAATAACCCCCAATAAAAATCAATCTTACCAGTTTTTGTACAAAAATCTTGAGCTTTAATCGTGTTAATATATAAGGACACGTTTATTCGATATCTTTATTTGGAACATTATATTTTTTTAGGACGGTTTACCAGATAATGTAAACATGCTTGGCGCGATAGCTTAATTTAGAACACGAAACATTCTAACATTTTTGTGCATGCTGAACTTCACCTTTAGCAAACGTAAACCTATATAACATCTATATGTAAACAGAATAAATTTGCTTCTAAATATTGTTGATATATCTGAAAGCCACACACCTTATTTGGCATAGTACATTTAAGTATAAATAAGAAACATATTTTATCTATGCCAATTAGAATATATCTGGAAGTTACAAGATAGAAATCCGTCTTTTTGCGCTTTAAAACTTAAAAATGATCGCGTTCGTCGAAATGGACGTATACGTCTAGAAATCCTACTTTCGGTTTTAAAAGCGGTACCAATTGAAAAATAATAAATTACTTGCTAACAAGGCTACAGATTTAATTTTAATTATGCCAATCAGAATATATCTGGTGGTTACAAGGTAGAAATCCGTCTTTTTTTGCGCTTTAAAACTTAACAATAATCGCGTTTTTAGAAATGGACGTATAATATAGAAATCCTACTTTCGGTTTTAAAAGCGGTAATTCACGGTTGAAAAATTATAAATTACTTGCTAACTAGGCTATAGATTTTATGACAATTTTGCACACTTTCAAATTGCATCTATATGCTTTGATTAACATGTACTTTATTTTAAGGTGTGTGCCTTTAGAGTATGACTATCTTTGTATTAATGTCAATATTTGAGAGGATTTTAAATAACATTTCCAAAAGATCGATGACGAACACAATAAAACGAAACAGAGAATTATCTTTTCAATAATTAAACATCTTTAAAGTAGTTGATACTAGACATGTGTCCAAAGGAAATAGATGCCCCTACATTTCACTTTTGTAAAAGAAACTCCACTTATTCTAAAAATAGAACACAATACTAGGTTGCGCTATATTACAAGTTGGTTATTATGTTTGTAAATTTTCATCCCTCTCACAGCTTTACTTTCGTGTTACATACGACACATTTTTTTTGCTTAAAGGACCGTAACTCCACCAGATATATCGAAAGCATCCAAACCGATGAATGGAGATGCGCAGGTTTACATACTGTATGTTAAGTTACATTTCCCTGGCAGCACTACTTTTTGAATTAAAAAAGTTACATTTTTGTTAAAAACGGCATTAATCCGTATATATCGAAAACATCTTTCCCAAAACATCGAGGTGCGAATGATTGCTCACATAATGTTTTTTGTTTGTGTGTGCGTTTTGCACATTACAGTCAAGCATGACCCATGCAGTGTACTGCAATTTAATACACGCAACACAAAAACATCATTTAACATTAAAACGTGTACAAATATGTATAAATATGTATTTTTTATAACGAGATTTCTTCACTCTAGGTTATGGATTTATGAAATCCATACGAATCAATTTTTATTTTAAATTGCGGTCCGCATTGTGTATACATTGTGGTCCCAAAAGCTGGTCTGTATTGACTGATCTGTATGTTACATGGTCCGTACCATTGTGTCCACAAGTGTCTCTTCTCATCTAACCTTTGTGCCTATTCGGGTTGTTTGATGGGTAATGTTATAGAACTACAAATGTAATTTTATGTTGCGGCAACATGTGCATGAGATCCTTCCACGAAACATTTGCAAAAATCATCATAGTGTAGTTTGGTTCGATAAAACTTTGTTCATACACACACTCTTTGCATCTTTTAAATAAATTTTAAAATTCATATATCTACCGGCTTGTATTAATAAACTAACGTTTTCATCTCATATGTATACACTTACGTGTAAATACGTATTCGGAGGTGAAAATACAACCTTCAAGGCAAAACAAATTCGCATGCATAATGCATGTATTTAAACACTGTCTCTAGTTTTGAAGTTTATACAATCTATGCATAATGCATTGTGCTTACGAATCCGCATAAAGATCGGACAGAGGCAGTGACGTCACATCTCTAAGAATAGAGTCAGTATAGTATCTTAAATAGCAAACAATGAAACTCCAGAAACTCTATCAGGAGAAATATTTTGTTTTTATCCACTATTTTGTAACAGAAATAGAGCTATTGACATAAAATGATCAAAACCAGGATTACCAGTATTGTATCAGTCAATGATTAGCATCGGAGGTTTATAACGGTTTTAGGGCTAGTCGAACCTCGAATAAAACCCAGATTTAATCCCAAACCAAACGCGCGTCTTAAACGATCTCAATCAAATGTACCTATGCAGACAGAAAATGAAAACATGAATACCAGAACGTGACGCGTTAATCGAAAAATACACACATAATTTTAGTGCGTGTCGGACATCTATTAAAACGATAAAATGGAAGAGGTTTAACAATCCATAGCATACAAGGAAAAATTGTCCATCTATAAATTATGTTAATCTTTCAAGTTAGCGATGTCTAAATTGTCAAACAAACTATTAGAAAGTTCTGCGTTTACAGCTTCTAAAGACTGAAATAATTATTTGTGGAGTGTAACCGTAACGGAGTAATACCACAAAATCGCCATACATCGAAACAAATAATTGCAATATTAAACTGAATATTAATGTATTGTTTTTAAAAGCAATGTTACTTTTGGATAAAAATTGCTATAAAAACGGACGTTTTCTCGTCACACGATTGTAACTAGACGGTGCTAGTTTGCGGTAATGGACTTTTTTCAAAATGGTGGATCATTAGTGAAAAAAGAGGAAGTAAGTGGAAACTTCGATAAAAATGGGTTTTAATGGACAGACGTCAACAAAGTTTGAATTATAAACGGTAAGTTTACTGATTTGTTCATGATTGCTCTCAAAGCATGACTGACAGACGCATATATCTTTGAAATGGTGGCAATTACGATTATTGTTTTGTTCTCAGTTACTGACGATGAGTCATTCTCAGCGATAAATGGAAATATACCGTATACGACTTTCAAAACTTATTTGTAAAGTGCACATGAGAGTAGTTTTTTCATACACAACATGTGTGTTCTTTTTATGTTGCTGTCAGCTGTTAGTACAGCTTCCCTGTATGATGTATCCTGTTTAACAAGGGTCTAAACATGAAAAAAATACCCTCTTTTAACTTTAGAAAGTCGTACATCTTCAGCCGTACCTTTAGCTGGATGCACCAAGTCTCAAAACTCTAAGAATGCACCATGGACTTTGTAAAAAAAAAATGAAATCACTAACAGAAATATTTCTATATGTTTAACTATAACTGATGTATACACAGGACCTTCAAGGCCATCCTTCAGAAATTCCCCAGGATTTGTTGTTCATCTGAACCGTTTGTGAGAGTTTGTGGATGTTCTCCCTATTTGAATTATATGTTGGTAATTATTTATGCCTCACATGTGATAGTCTAGTGCCTTGTGGTCAGAAGATATACTGCAAAAGCTTGAATAATGAAACACTTTTTCTGTTGATGCAGGGCTTTTATTTTACCCAGAACTCCAGGTTTTAACACATAGGATTTTAGTTTTACTTTATTTTGACTCACACGATTGACATGCAGGCGTCATTTTGACTCATGAAAATTTGTGACAAGGAGTCTTATGAAATGAAAGACCAACTGAAATTTGCAATTTGTGTTCATTTCAGCGACCTTAATTTGTCCACAGAATGGGACAAAGCTTATTTTTTAAAGGTCTACAGTTGTATTTACATCTTCAGCGAGGTTATACAAACAAAGCGATTATAATTACATAATCGTGTGACCATTTACTGACGGATTAACTGCATAACAATATATAAGTAAGTTAAATAGGGGGTCAAATTATTTTGTTTATCATACTAATTGAGTATTGATATTAAAAATAGAATAATTAGGTGCAAAGTTGTCAAAAACAAAATGGTGGACTTTTTGATCGTCAGTGATTTGAGTAAAGTTTGTGCCTTTTTTGATGTTTTGTAATTGTTGTGAAATGAGAAATAAGTTTCAAATAAAGCTAAAATAATGTTTACAATAATTTTAAATCATGTAACAAGACATAACTATTTTTGTCAGAATATGAATGCAGAGAAACTGATGTAGTGAAAGTACTTTAAACTTTATTTAGTTTTTTTATATAGAATTCAAATACCTCAGGGTTGAAACTGACACTTTTTGTGGGAAAAAATGCTTAGAAGCCCGTGCCACAATCAAGTTCAACAGATGCATCTGTCTTAGTAAAACGGGTGAAAAATGAACAGGAAGTATTTTGCATTACATTTGTTCAATCTTATTTGAAGGTTTGTTATGCTCTTCTCTTTTATTATTTTCTGGCATATACTTAAAAGGGATCTTTTCACTGATTTTGGCATATATTGAAGTTTGTTATGAATGCTTTAAAATGATAAATGACAACATTGGAACTAAAAAGCTCGAGAAATAAACAAGAATGAAATAAAAGAAATAAAAGAAAATAGTCCACAACTGGGCTCGAACCACTTATCCCTGGAGTAAAAGTCTTACGCCTAGACCACTTGGCCATCCGTGCTCATACAGTGAGTGGTGTATTTTATACTTTATATAAGCAATCCTCGTAGTGTCACAAAATATAACGATAACAACAGAACTCTCCAAATTATTCAATCATTTTGCGTTGCAATGCTTCATTAATATAATTTTCAGGTTTTTAAATCTTCAAAAGATGAATATAATTGATATTTTAGAGCATGGTAGAAGTTCAGTATTACTGTTTCCTCACAAATATCATTCAAATAACTACAACGAAAATTTGCGAATCTGAAACCTTTTTTTCTTCAATTTTGTCAGTTTACCAAGACGTGAAAAGGTCCTTTTAAAGAAAGTAAGTAAAACTGACAATGCTTCTTCCAATAATAGTTGATTATTAGATTCTGGAACATTCATTATTTAATTAATGAAGAGGAAAAATATAGTTTACACATTTGGCTCAAGAATGTTATGTTTGGATTGTAGTTTTCTGCGTAAGACAATTTTTATGCAGATGGAGGTCTGTTCATGAGGTTTGATGATTGTACATTTAATAAATATATAAATTATAATCAGTGATTTTTGTGTAAGAATGTTTCATGTTATCATGAGTTGATTATGTCACCTGTAACTGTATAAAACATATCAAGATACAGGGTTTTTTTTCCTTCTGAAACACGGGCCGAATTTCGGCCCTTTCCCCTAGAATTTATTTTCCCCTCTGACAGAAATTTTTCCCCAAAAAATGATTTTCCCCTAAAAAAAAAACTTTTTTTNAGTCTACCAACAGTTGGCCCTTACTCTGCAGTCTACCAACAGTTGGCCCTTACTCTGCAGTCTACCAACAGTTGGCCCTTACTCTGCAGTCTACCAACAGTTGGCCCTTACTCTGCAGTCTACCAACAGTTGGCCCTTACTCTGCAGTCTACCAACAGTTGGCCCTTACTCTGCAGTCTACCAACAGTTGGCCCTTACTCTGCAGTCTACCAACAGTTGGCCCTTACTCTGCAGTCTACCAACAGTTGGCCCTTACTCTGCAGTCTACCAACAGTTGGCCCTTACTCTGCAGTCTACCAACAGTTGGCCCTTACTCTGCAGTCTACCAACAGTTGGCCCTTACTCTGCAGTCTACCAACAGTTGGCCCTTACTCTGCAGTCTACCAACAGTTGGCCCTTACTCTGCAGTCTACCAACAGTTGGCCCTTACTCTGCAGTCTACCAACAGTTATAAAAGTATCAAGTTAATAGCTACATTGACCTGAAGAATAATCAAAAGACAAGAGATGATTAAAGTGGATGCTGTAAAATTTCATTATTCATAAACAGTAAGGCTATTTTCCTGAAAATATGTTTAACTTGCAAATTTAATTTTTATTGAAGAAAACAAAGAAAATTAACAACTACTTAAGAATATATATATTAATTATATACCTGTTTAATGCTTTTAACAAAATACAGGTTGTATCAATCATTGAAATAAATCCCGTATTATGCTACTCGCTGTTTTCGAATTCTGTATTACCATACTAGCCGGACTAATTTCTTCAACCCATTTAATGACGTCACTTTTTAATGACGTCACATTTTATGACGTCAAATTGTATTCATTGTTTTGTCAGTTTTGTTAAAGCAAAAAAATACAATTGATAAATGTTTTCATTAGTTGTTGTATATAATAAAAGGAATATTACGCTAGTCAATTGTTCCAAGTTTTTGTATCAGTCTTGTGGCTTGCGCTATTTTTTATCACACTCGAGGCTCCGGTGATACGTCATCACACAAGCCACTCGACTGATACAAATTCTTGGAACAATTGACTAGCGTAATATTCCGTATGTATTCGACAAAAAGGCAAAACAGTTTAACCACATTGCAACTAATACAGTCTTTTAATTCTTTACCACTCAGAAGCAAAATGAAAATGGCTATATGCAACGGCCAACCAGCATAAAACCAGAACAGCCTGCGAGTAATTCTCCGTCTGTTCAGGTTTTATTATGTTTGCTGCTTATCTGTATATTAACTTGAAAGTTGAAAATGAAACCTTCAAAACTTGAATCTGTTATGAAAGGTCTTTAAAATTAATTTTGTAGGAGACTTCAAACCTGTCAAAATGAGTATCTGAGTGGGAAGCATTAACCCTTTGAGCGCTGGAACCGGATTTTAAAGGCCTTTGCAAACAGCTTGGATCCAGATGAGACGCCACAGAACGTGGCGTCTCATCAGGATCCAAACTGTTTGCTATTCTGATAGTATTCTTTGAAAAAAAATCGAAGAAAATGCTAATTTTAGAAATTCAGCAGACAACATTTTAGCAGACGACAAATTTCCCAGCATGCAAAAGGTTAAAGGATTTTACAAAAATGCAGCCTTCTCACTCCATCACTCCAATAATACTAGTTTGCATAGATACCAAGTAATAAACTGTGGGGTTCCAATCAGCCTAGGTAGATAACCTCTCATTTGTATGCTAGACTTAAGGTTGGAAATGAAGCCTTGAATCTATTTAGAAAGGTCTTAAAGTATGCCCCCCTTCGTAGAAGAGGGGGTATATTGTTTTGCTGGATGAAGGTTGGTCGGTCTGTGTGTCTGTCGNTATTGAATTTGGGGTCACTAGGTCAAAGGTCAAGGTCATTTTCACAATAAGTGTGAAAATCGTTTCCGATCAATAACTCGTCAAATAATTCACCAATTGGCTTGATACTTCACAAGTGCATTGGCTTTGGACAGTAGATGACCCCTTATGAAATTGGGGTCACTAGGTTAAAGGTCAAGGTCAATGTCACAATAAGTGTGAAAATTGTTTCCGATCAATAACTCGTCAACGAATTGACCGATTTACTTGATACTTAACATGTGCATAGGCCTTGGACAGAAGATGACCCCTATTGAAATTGGGGTCACTAGGTCAAAGGTCAAGGTCACAATAAGTGTGAAAATCAAGGCCCTGTTTTGGGGGCATATGTCTCCGACGGCGGAACTCTTTTTTAGCTCAACTGAGCTCACCTGTCCATGGTTCGGCATCAGTTATCGTTGTTATCACTTGAATTACATGTATGATCACTATAGAGGCCACATTTATTGTCAAATATTTATGAAACATAACAGAGCATTTGTTCCAATGATATCTTGCCCAAGTTTTAAACAGGTAATGTGGAGTCAGAAACGAGGTAACAATGCCAAATTAAAGAAAAAGTTGGTTAACACTTTAGAAGTCACATTTGTTTGCATAATCATGATGAAACTTGCCCAGTAATATGGTTCAAGTCCAATAAAAAACATAGTCACCAAAAAAAGGGGGGGTATATTGTTTTTGGCCTGTCTGTCCGTCATTGTGTGTGTCTGTCTGTCTGTCTTGAAACTTTAACCTATGTTAAAGTTTTGTCATAACTTTTGCAATATTGATCATAGCAACTTGATATTTGGCATGCATGTGTGTCTCATGGAGCTGCACATTTTGAGTGGTGAAAGGTCAAGGTCATCCTTCAAGGTCAAAGGTCAAAAAGCGGCGCACTAGGGGGCATTGTGTTTCTGACAAACACATCTTTTGTTTTCTTCATGTGTCTAAAGTGAAAACCATTTGAACACTTAAAAAGTCACCTTTTTGATCAACTCATCATAGAACTTTCTCAGAACATGAAACCAAATAGTGTTGTTATTATATGTGTGCTGAGTGTTGGAGCAATTATTAAACCTTGTGAACACTTACTGCTCTGAACAGTTTGGCACGTTGAGGTCTAAGGTGTGTGCCTTAGGGTCTATGGGCTTCTTGTTTTAAATTTTGTTGTGAGGTTTTTCTATGGTTGACCATAGTGGTACCTTTTAGATAGTTTTGACTATCATCATGAGAACATACAGCTCTGACATTTATTAATACCATTCTTGCACTGAGCATTTAGCACTGCTTAGATGCCAACTTATTGTTGGTCATTAATTAGCTCTTTTTCGGCCATTTTCAACATAATCCTTGAAAGCAGATGCTAGTTTGTTTGGCAAACATGCCCACAACATCTCACAGCCAGTTACAATGTTAACCACATGTTAATACCGTTGTTTACCTGGATAATTGGGTTCACTACAAGCACCACGGGGCATTCTTGATACTCTGGCAGTGTATACATAGAAAACACTGACTCACTGAGTCTCGTTCTGGGAAAACTGAGCTTAATTAATAAATGTGCGTACATTGCCAGCCCAGATTAGCCTGTGACAAAACTTTCTGCTTTTATGGAATTATTCATTTATAGAAGGTCTCTTTTGAACGAAAATCAGGATTAGGCGGAAAGAGTCGTCCCTGATAACCCTGTGCAGACTTCACAGTCTAATCTAGAACGATACTTTACGCACATTCATTAAGCCCTGTTTTCCCAGAGTACTGCTTAGATGCCAATTTTTTGTTGGTCATTAATTAGCTCTCTTTCGGCCATTTTCAACACAATCCATGAAAACAGATGTTAGTTTGTTTGGCAACCATGCCATGATCATCTCACAGTTAGTTACCATGTTAACCACATGTTAATACTGTTGTATACCTGGATAATTGGGTTCACTACAAGCACCACTGGGCATTCTTGATATCTGGCAGTGTATACATAGAAAACAATGACTCACTGAGCCTCGTTCTCGGAAAACTGGGCTTAATGCCTGGGCATAAAGTGTCGTCCCAGATTAGCCTGTGCAGTCTGCTTTTATGGAATTATTTGTTTAAAGAAGGAATCTTCTAAACAAAAATCCTGTGTAGGCTGAAAGCAAATTTGATGTTATAGGTTAAGGCGAGTGGCAGATTTTTCCTTTGAAAAGGGCAATGCGGCGCTACAAAATGGCGGTGACGCTCCACCCTAAAAGGGCCTTGGAAAAACACTACATAGTGAAACCATTTAAATAGTATTGACTATCATAATGAGAACATACAGTTCATTTATTAATACCATTCTTGCAGTAAATATTTAGCACTGCTTAGATGCCAACTTTTTGTTGGTCATTAATTAGCTCTCTTTCGGCCATTTTCAACATAATCCATGAAAACAGATGCCAGTTTGTTTGGCAACCATGCCCCCACCATCTCACAGCCAGTTACCATGTTAACCACATGTTAATACTGTTGTTTACCTGGATAATTGGGTTCACTGGGAAGCACCACCGGGCATTCTTGATACTCTGGCAGTATTTACATAGACAACACTGACTCACTGAGCNGGGCATAAAATCTGTTTTTATCCGACGAGTTGAAGAATATTTACACTGGGATGCTTGCATGTAGAAGCAGTGTAAAGGCTGGTAGACATATAAAGAACAAGTTTATCCCACACCCAGAGTTTCCTTCTATAAAATCATTTAGCTGTAGGATAAATGGTCTTTTTGGCGCATTTTGTATTGTTTCAAATCTGGATTTTAATTTGCAAATGAATATTTTACATTTATTACGTTTTGTTGATGACCTCAATTTTTGTAATGATATCTCATCTGAGTTTGAAAATGGTCCGGTCGATTGAAGTCACATTTTTAGCAATCTTCATTAAACATGGTAGGAACATCTTTTCTTAGGATATCTTGGCTGAGATCGAAAATTTGTGCCGTCATTTGAAAACCATGGCCGCTAAGGGGAGGTGGCAGTTTTCCTTATACGGCTATTGTGAAACCTTGTAAACGCTCTAATGGCCACATTTATTGGTGAATTTTCATGAAACTTGTTCAGAACTTCTG
>VMBQ01005404.1:0-65651 GCA_007657795.1 Dreissena rostriformis | reverse complement strand
AAAAAAAAACACTTACCCGGGTGTTCGATTTCTTTCAATATAACATACATTTTAAAATTGATAAAACAAGTTATAAACATATAAACCATGAGTAACAATAGTATTGCCTCGTTCAAATACATGTACAAAAATATGTCAAAATTCCCCTAGCTCTCCTATGATGAATTCATACAATGTATGTATGTGTCGCATTGTGTTACCAGTTTTACATATACAATGCCATGTTTTTAGAAGGATGTATCAAACCAGTTATACGTACGAGCATGAATGCGTGCATAAAAAGGGGCATTCGGTGTAATTACAATTTCATGTATGCTAATATTGCACTCAACTTACAGTAAAATGGTACTCACATGAAAGCGATTTACTGGTATGGAAGTACACCCGTCAACCCTCGGACAAACTGTTCAGTGCGATTTCCCCTTGCCCAACTATTCTTCATCGGGTTCAAACAATGTGCGATTATTCTCCAAAAGTGCAATACCTATAGTATTAAATGGCACTTGAAATGACAATATCACAAGAAGTATTTACATTAATTTTATAATTATTTAGTTGTTTGTAATTAAATCGAAACGTATTCTCTGTTATTGCAATTACATTTCAAGTGTGATGCTAGGAGATAAGTTATAATTTACCCCCATGCTTTGAAAATGACAATTACAAGGCGTTGATCCCAGTTTTGTTTGTTTTTGTTTTGTTTATTATGTACGTCGGTGTTCTGTCTTCTACATTTGTGCTGTGCCTCGTTGTTCGGCAATTGGTTACTTGCCATAAATAATGGGCCTGTCCTACCGGCGCAGCTAAAGATCTATATTTTATAGTAAGAAAGTCCGTTTAAATTCCATGGCAAAAATGAAAGTTTATCTCCGGCGTTATGATAATTTTGTTGTAATTAAACCTTGAGTTATGAATTTCAAGGTTATCTAGTTTAGTTAAGTATATTTATTATCGTTATGTAGCATTTATTTGTCGTATTTAATCGCTATTTAAATCATTGTATTCATCATCTGTATATTTAAGTCGAGCAAAACTCTATTACTATAGTTGAATATGTTGTATTTTGTGAAAATGCTAAAATTGTGTACAATTTTATATTTAAATTCAATGTATGTATCCTCTGAAAATGCAAGTCGAGCAAAGCTCTTGTTCTTGTATTATAGTTGCACAATATGTTATTTAAGAAAAATCACAAACATATTATTATAGAATTTATGGTCATCTTTACACGATCAATATGATACTGTAACGTAACGAATATTTAGGGGCATCATTGTTTACATAAAACAATTGAATTGTAGAAAATTATTAATAAATCTGTTATCACAACAGCCATAATTAAATAATTAAATACTTAAATTTTGGAAATTATTAATAGATGTTTATTTATAAATACTATAATGGTTTAAATAAAATATATATAATTTTGTTTAAAAAAATTCCCAAATCATAAGAAAGAGAACGTAAATACAGTATGTTATCATTACAATGCACTTCGGTTATGGCGGCGCCTGAAGATATATATATAAAGATGTCAAACATGATAAGTTATGAAACCACAGTCCGAATTGTCTGTGGGAAAAATAATCTTAAAAAGCAATAAAAAAAATCCTGTCAGCAAGGGTCAAACATGATAATTTGGTCTAGCAGGTTTCTGCGCGTCATTGAATCGGAACATGAGAGAGTCGGTCAACCGTCAGATTTATAATAACCAATCAAAAAATGTATGCGGCAATGTTTTGTCAGCTTTGAATTTCCTTTTTCTGTAAAGGGCACTCTTGGTCTAACAAGCGACTAGAGAGGTCCAACTTTCTTGTGTAGCGGGCCGTTTGGCCTCCGCTGTTATCTCTTATTTCATGAACATTGGCAAACGTTGTGTTAGAATATTCAACAAAAATAAACACAATGAAAACTGAAATGAACTTGTTTGTTACTGTGTATTCCTCATGAATTATGTTACAATACTGANCAGAAAAAAAAGTAATATCATTTTCTAAAATTTCAAATAAATCTACATTAAATGTGTTATAAACTGGAGAATCACTTCCCCATATATAAGTTCCACAGATATAAAAATCATCTGGGATATTAAAAAATGTGTGATCTAGTTTAACCCAGATAATTGTATCATAATGATTTTTAACAATAGCAATTCCATCGGCTAATTCTTCTTTAATATATACAACAATGCCGCCACTATTTCTGCGAGATTTTTTATGTTGGAATTTTCTAAAGAAATTAAAAGACAGGTACCCACTCAAATCGATATCACTACAGCTATTCGACCAAGATTCATACAAAAAATTAGTGTTAAAGCAAATGCTTTATTCGCGGCACGAGCTAATGTTGAGGCGTGAGCAACAGATCGTTTGTTAAATGTTAACACTGTTGTTAAGGTAAAAAATATGATTAATTTACAACAATCACAAGTTGTGCAACAATAAAGTAATATCGATCCATATAACATGAAGTACATACATAATACATTACACATTATTTATTGAGCGTTCAGCAATTTATACATTAGACAAAATATATCAACGGTGTTATTTTTTCCTTGTATTCATGGCACGTTCGAAATAAGAAATTAATCCGTCACCTATTAAAGAAACAAAATACAGTGTAAGAAAACAAAAGAATACGACAAACGGAGCTTTCAGCCTCATTCAACAATAGTAAGGAAAGTTAAACATAATTTTGTTAATAATACATTTAAATCTGTCTAACTACTTACTATAAGTACAAAACTCTCTATATGAAGATAATTCCTATCTACATGTGCATTATATTGAGTTATCAAAACGCAATCCTGTAAAATAAGGAAATTAAAGTTTGTTAATATGAAATACCTACCGTTAAAGTCAAATATTTCCGTAACCCATTTGTATAACATATCATCCTTCCTGGCGCAAAGATCCAGAATAAATTCAATTATCATTGTATCTGAAAGCAACGGCATCCTTAATTATCCATGAGTCTGAAAACAACTTTAATGTATACGTACTCGGAAGATTAACACTTTGTAATAGAAATTTGACTAAAGTGACGACGCAGGAATCCTGTTTCCATTTTAATACATAAGTTTATGAAAATAAAATAAACCAGAAAATCGACTACCTGAAATGTTAATAAAATGGTTTGTGATTGCTTTTAGAAAAATCCTTCTTCCCTGACTTCTACTGCAGAGATCATGATCGGCAAACTCGTGCACAGTGCTGCAAAAACCAGATAAATATGTGAGCCTCGCTCTGGGAAAACGGGGTTGAATGCACGTGCGTCAAGTGTCGTCCCAGATTAGCCTGTGCAGTCCGCACCGGCTAATCAGGAACGACACTTTCCGCTTTAATGGTATTTTTCGTTTAAAGAAAGTCTCTGTTTAGCGAAAATGCAGTTAAGGCGGGAAATGTCTCCCCTGAATAGCCTGTGCGGACTGCATACGCTAATCTGTGACGACATTTTACGCACATGTATAAAACCCCGTTTTTCCAGAGCAAGGATTATATGTTGTTGCTTTTCTTCGAGTAAGTACCGGTAATATAATTTTACAGTTTTTACGAAATAATTCAAAAGAACTAATTGAGTAATTTTGTGACAAGCAAAAATACATATTTTAATAAAGAAATAAGTATTTCTGAAGAAGTTATTGGGAAATTCGTTTACACATAATAGCTGTTATGCGTTGATGTATCAGTTAACAAAATGCGTAAACCATGCTTAAAGAGTGTAGTATACACACGAGTATTGTCGATTATAAACAATCTACAATATGAAATGTAATGATGCCTCAAATAAATTATGCCTACCTTGAGTATGTTCTAAATTCTAAATTTTACATTTAAGTATTAATTTGGTTGTGGTTAAGCCGGTTTTGCTTTTATTGTTATGGAACGTTGAAGTATGTCTATGATATTGATAAATTAAAAGTATTAAAATCACACACAACAACACATCATAAGCAAAACAAAATGAGAAAATCAACAATTGTTCTCAGTTATATACGCACTACACTAAGCAATATAAACAAACTGCAAAGGATTTCCCTAAAAGTGAAAATGCCTATACACATGTATGAGTTTTGGATTTAACGTTTCGAATATCGTTATTGGTATCGTATTATATTATCGGTTTTTATTCAAGTTTGTAATTGATCAACGTGTTATTTGTTCACAGGCATGTACCTTCTTTATCCGAATAACATGCCTGAAAGAGTATTACCGATATAAATACAAAACCTATATAAATACAAAACCTATATAAATACACACACTTGCGACTTAAAACAGAAAACATGAGAAGCGTGAAAAAACTAGATCCATATGAGAATTCATTTTGTTATTGCAGGCCAGTCGCACTCTATGTTGACTGTGTACAACGCATATTATGTCTTTATTGATATATAGTTTTTAGAATACGTACGTCCCTTGACAAACCGTCTTATGTATACGTCTATTTACCGCAGGGAAAGTCAAACACAAATTAAGCGACATCAATAAAAATGGATGTATATAAGAATCGTGTTTACCATTTTAAGTAGGTTTGTTACATAACTTACGGATTGCAATTTACGGTTTACGTCTAACAACTTACGGGTTGGTGGCAATGTGCACAATCATCCCGTGAATGCATAGAGCAGATAGCAGCTGCCAAAATATCACCAAGTGTAGCTTGTGTCTAGTCATCTTTGAACAACCTATAGAAAACCAAAACATGTCATAATTAATATTGATACATGTTATTTTTTTAAGAAAAAAAAACAGTATATACACACTTTTTATTGAGTCTTCAAAGGAGCGAAAAACATTATTATTTGTGCGACAGTATGCGTTTTGTTAATATGTTAGAGTAATCAGATTTTTAAGTTTTTTCACAGAATTATGAAACAATTGAACATAAAAGAAATATGACTATAACCTATATATCTTCACAGTTTTATAATATACAATCCCGATTGAACTGAAAAAAAACTTTACACACGTGTCGACTTTTAATTCACATATGTACTGTTTCGACAATTTTTTCAGCAACCACTTGGGCATAAAATATCCTACAAAATGCCGTTACTTGTTATTGAAGGATTTGCGCAACTAATGAGGACTTCAGAGAAGTAAATCTAATACGCTAGTGTTGTGTGGTAATAGTGGGATAAATGTATGCATCAAAACAAGCAATTAGTTGGTGATTAGTGATAATGATATGGTTATTCCGCTTCGTCACCTCGACGTTGGATCATTTCATACCACTTGATAGGCCATGAATGTGCCACAACTTATTTAAGCTGATGCATTCATTGATCGTGAGATCTTTTGTATTAATTTGATCGGTATAACTGTATAACCACATTACAGTGTGTCAATAACCAATAAAGCACATTTGATTGCATTCCTTGTTTATGTATGTATAATTAATACGTACATTTATAAATAAATACATTTTTCGTAATATTACTACACATACTTCGGCTAAAACTGAAACTGTATCATACACAGGTCACCAGGGCATACAGTACGGTAGATCATTTTGGTTGCGTGCATTACTGCATTACTGAAGTTTAAAATAATCTTGTGGTTAGAATTTGCTTACTTGGTTTCTGAAGGTTGTGCATCCACCAGGAGTGTTTCATGTAAATTCCCAATTTAATTATATAATCTGTGTCATTTAAAACAAATAACCATTACTGTATATTAACATTAACACAATAACTAAAATAACATTTATGGCCATCATAATAACTCCAATTAAAATCGAATTGAGTCAAAGTCCGTCAAATAAAAGTTTCTATGTATAAACTCCGGAAATATAATCGGAACAAAATTTGTACTCCTATTTTTTATAATTCTGCAAAAACGGCGGTTTTAAAAGTTCACCACGAACATCTTCGCCACCCCACCCGTGTATATTTACATATACATCACCATGTTCTAAGTTCCATACAGTAATGTTTAGCAATCGTTCTAACAACTGAGATCTAAATTATTAACCCTTTGAGCGCTGGAACCGGATTTTGAAGGCCTTTGCAAACAGTTTGGATCCAGATGAGACGCCACAGAACGTGGCGTCTCATCAGGATCCAAACTGTTTGCTATTCTGATAGTTTGTTTTGAAAAAAATCGAAGAAAATGCTAATTTTAGAAATCAGGAGACAACATTTTAGCATACGACAAATTTCCCACCATGCAAAGGGTTTTTTACTCTTTATGGACTGGACAATAACCGAATAAGTAGCTTGAGTAGCTATTCTCTTAAAACGTCGTAATATGCAGACGTTCAGAAAATGTATGTCTTCAAAAACTATTGAACACTAGTCACATCACTTTTAGTAAATAGACACTCCTTTATATGTTCATTTTCTATCCCAGATTTACGTTGTGTATCTTGCTATCTATACTTGAACCCTTGTACATTTAAACGTTCATATAAAACTCTACTGTTTGCACTGTAATCCAGAGATTGATATGTAAGAGTTTGCTACACACTAACCGTTCGCCTATTTATTGTTCGATTCTACCGATTAACAACTGAATTTGCTTCTTATCTACTCAACACAACCTTAGTGATGATTAAGTTGTTTTTTTAGACAAAAAAACATTCGAAAACAAATCATTGTAGTTTGTAATTCATATATCGGCTTCGAGAGCGCAGAACAGAATACATTTTTTTCTAACGAAACATCCATTTCGATACTGTTGCACCAAACATGACGTTAATCTACTGTCTCGTCCGGTGAAATCGGAAGAGCGCTGTGAGATTTTTCATCAAGTGACTTTCTACAGTTCTTAACAACTTCCACATATCATACGCTCTCTGAAAATCAACAGTAGTTTATTGGATGTCAAAACGTCATAAACAGCGGGGGTAACCTGCGCTTTTTTATATTATGTGTTCTTAGCCTTAACGACATAAACTGAATTTAAAGCATGACGAATAATGGTAATACAGCGATATGAAAGGGGATGTAGAAACAGCATTAGTTTATGATATGCTTGACACGAAATATAGTTTATAAACTCTAGGATTATGTGGTCTATGAACGGTTAAGAACGTCAAACCATGTTTAATTACCATTTTCGCTATCAGCCTATTTTGATTACGATACGACTACGGAAGTGAAGCACAAACGCGATATTGAGCAATACGATATCGTTTTAAAAGTTGCGCATAGATAATATTGTACAGATTTAAGGCATCATACTATAAATACATATTATTTCAATTAATCTGGAAATAACCATTTACACTCAATGCACAATACATGGTGACTCTCTGACCCATATGTCGAGCATATCATCCCATAGAGCGATGATTTTCTGAATGAATGTGATTGTCGTCTGAAATATAATATAATATGGTTACGCTAAGTAATACTTAATTTGGTTCATAATGGTCGCTGCCCAAAAAATGGAAGTATTAAGACGCCATCTTATCTGGCCCGCAATGGTTCACTATCATTCATTATCGTTAATCGTTGTCCATCATCGTTAAGTACTGTCGACATTCCTCCATCATCGTCCATCATCGTCCATCATCGTCCATCGTCGTTCATCGTCGTTCATCATCGCCCAATTTCTTTTATCATCTCCCGCCACAGATATATTAGTCTATTTTCGTATATCATCGTACAATGATCTTTCATCGTTTCTCATCATCCGACATCATCCCTGCTCGTCCATACTCATCCATCGCCGTCAATATTAAAATGGTAATACGACATGTCATTTATTGTTAAGTAATAATATTGTGCTGAACGAGCGGAAGTGGTATGAGCAGTGCGTTTGAATCACTTTTGATTGTTCAAGCATATTTTATTGAGTGAATGTATCGAAACGACAAATATTAATTATATATAAGGCTACCTTACACATGGTATGCACTTTCTTTATGGATGAAACGTACTTTCAATGTAGATATTAACTACACCCACACTTAAAAAAAAAATCCCTAGTGCACTTCTATTCATATCAAGGTATGGGTTTGTAATGTCAACAAGTTGATATCACACTGATAGCAGAAAGCTGCGGCTGGCAGCCGACTCGGCCTTTATATGCGCTATATGCGTTCTCAGCCACAGTAAACGATGCACAGGAAACGAACCGTGTCATCCTCAAGGGACGCAAGTCCATTGTCTCTCCATACTAACGGACGCCAACAACAAGAGAGGCGGCGAAGCTNAATTAATGACCATGCATGTCGACTCTTTTAGAAAGGGTAAATAGTAAATTGATAAGATTATGCATCCATGTGCGTTTCTTTAATACCACTACAAATATCAATCGATGACTGGGCAACTCAAGCATTGATTGAAAGCATTCTATTGATCAAGTGTCATTAACAAAAATTGTGTCAAAGACACGTTTAGAATACGGGGTTTAACGATTGAAAAAGAAATGCAAAATCAAGATATTAAACAATATATTAACGACATGAAACAATATATTATACGTACATCATTTTTCTTAACTGGTCTTCTTTCTCATCCTGTAGGCGGATCTGAAGAAGGTTTTAGCTCAATAATTGAAATTAGTCGCAGTAAATACTTACGTACACTGCAGACAGACACATTAATACGATTCACTAACCAATGCTCATTATATGGAAACCATACTTAAATATCAATTATATGGAACATCAATACCAAGATCCTTAAATGTGCTAGTAGTATATTCTTTAATATATTAATGGGCATATTGCATATTAGAATTCGAATACATAACTTATTAACCGTCATTCTGTCATATTTATTTTAATTATTTACAGTACAATTAAGTATATATCGTGGAAGCAAAATATCCTAATGTCGCACTGTGTCGTATGAATATATAAACATTACTGTTACAGTAACAATACGAGTATAATTATATTCAACTTACCGCATCTTGATTCTTTTTCCGCCTGTAATTTAAAACAAATACACTGTTTTTATCCATGTTTAACTGTACATATCAAACATGTTTGCAAAACACCAATTGATAAACAATAATGTCCGTACCTAAAAGCTACGGAAACAATACTTTTGTATATTAAGTACTTACATCTCATGCCGAAATTCTTCTTCTTCTTTGAACTGAAAAAAGGACAGTACTATTTGGATAAAATTGTTTGTAGAAAGCAGTGAACGTCTAAAAAAATTGATCTTATGCATATTACTTTGTAATCTCATGGACGCAAACGATTCAAAACATCCCGTTATTAAAACATAATATAAAACCATGCAAATAATGTATACAAACTGATGGTTTTAATTCATTGCACCTCACTTAAAAAAAGGAATTCAAAGAGAAATGTCATATATTATTATCCGTTATACAACTTACTTTACGGCAAACTACATTGCATGAAGACATACAGAGCAGCAACTAATACTGCAGCAGGTAGTAACTGATTGAATTTGCTATTTTGTATTAAGTTCAACATAAATTCATAAATATAAGAAGCATGCCCTAAATTATGCGCATAAATGAAGCACTTTTTATACGGTTCCTCAAAAACTGTCTTAAATCAATCAGGCAGTCATTCTGTGTTGTTTGAGAAAATTATGCATATATATGTTCATTTCAATAATCATCCACGACGCTTATCAACCACCGGATAGGATATCGATTTTACCAGAAATAAAATTAAAGAATTTACCTTCATATGGACAAACTATTAATCACCTACCAACCATCAACATAACCACACACTCAATATTTGTTCCTTTTTAATGGTTCGCGCAAGTTTTAAAAAACTAGAATCACTACAATATGACTGTATGCAATCAAAATTAATGCTGAATTGGTAAGTGCCATTTTACATGTTTTGATTGCTACCATGAATCCGAACATCATACTTAAATAACAATGTTATTAACATGCATTTTAATGCGCAACGCCCGAGTATACAGGCGAGTGGGCGTTGGGATCAGTTTTTAACGTTTAAAATGGTTTCCAAAATCGGCGCTCCTATATGTGAAACCATTGCGAACTAGTTTGTGTGCGAATTTCAATAACCGTTTCTCAAAAACGACATACTTGTATTCTATATATTTAATATTTGAAAGCGCATAATGTTTTATTCCTATGCATCCAAACAGTTGATTAATAACGCAATTACAAACCCTTAGTCACACAGTATTTCTTAAACCTACCGCTTGATTAGTCATTTTCAGCCTGTAATATAAAACAAACACATTTTTAAGGAGGTAAATACTAGTTTTATCGATGTTAAACATTACATATAATCCGTTTGTTTACAATGCACTAATTAATCTATATATTATGAATATAATCAATACTGCAGGCCATAAACGAGTGTGTATTCATACTTACATCGTACTCCGAAACGTCTCTTCTTCTTTGCTCTGAAAGACATGCAATACATATGTTTGATATGTTTATTCGTAGCAAAGATAGCACGTGTTTAAGAATCAGAGCTGCTTAAATATTAACTTACGAACCAACAAGACGGAACACCTCTCGTTATATAATATACAATTTTACATTCAGAACATTGATTAATACAGGATATCGTGGTCAGTATTTTTAAGTTCAAAACCTAATTCCAGATAGTTCAGTCATTGTTATATATTTACGAACAGTCTAACACTTTACCACATGATACCGTTAAAATAGCAATGCTTTAACGAATAGTCATATTGATAAATGTGTGCGATTATAATGTGCGACCTTATGTTGAATGAGTGGATAGAAGGGGATTTAAATGTTGTTGCATTTTTGTTGGGGATTGTGTTAAATAATTTAGGAACAATTAAGTGTATATATAAAATAAATAATATGTCAAGTAACTATTATTAATATACGATTTTGAATTGCTAGAACGTTGTTGTTTAAATTAACGTTCATACGCGATTTAAGGATTTTGTTTTACATATTTTACATATTTATACAGCTTGAATTAACATATCATTTTTGTTTGCAGCATCGTCCATTCTCGTTCTAAAATTAAGTATGCGCTCAATATGAACGCGGATATATAAATTAATATACAATAAATAAGAACGCTTTGCTGTGGTTGCATAACGAACTTAAATATTTGAATACAATATTCCGGTCAATTTCGCTTAGCTCTTCATGGTATACCATATTTTAATGGACTTACTTTATCTGTCAAATGATCAAGCCTGAAATGAAAGTCAAATAAATTTAAACAAAATACAGACGTACGTTTCTTCTTTTCAATTTTAATGCAAGCTCTACAAGTGGTATTGTTTCAAATTGATCATAATAAACCTGACGATGCAAATGGCCTATACAAGAAACGATTCTTATAATTTCCAAAAAAGAAACAAAAATATTAATTTTTTTGTTTGCTAGGGAAAAAGAACAGATTGACATCATAAACAGTTTTCTGTGTGAGTGAATAGAAAGCATGGTCGACTCGAATTATTCGCTTAAAAAGGGTCTTGTCTGTTATTTTTCAACATTTATTTTGTAAATGCGCTTTCCAGGCTAAGATAAGTAAATAGGAAACAAAAATTGTGCTGATATTGAAGTACAGATTAAAGCTTCCACAAAGTACCGTCTTACTTTTCATGTGCCGCTTTTATCCTTGAAGCAGTATTTTCTTTTTCATTCTGTGTCCGAGTTTGTGCGTATCTGCCTGCTGCATCTTGCATAATCTTACTTAATAATAATTGTATATTACGCCCATCGATCAAACAGTATACGTCTTTGTATGGAGTATCTGTAGAAACATATAATGTCTAACCAATACACGAGACAGCTGTGTATGTATAACTCGTTCTTTAAACCGACATTGGTTATAAACTGAACAAGAAAATATACGCAAAGAGGAACGTTTATTTTGATTTTATTAATCCAATTGATTTTTCTATAAATTACGTTTGTTTTTAGCAACAACAAGAATACCAGTACAGTTTATCATCATTACAGAAAAAGGTTATATTTCATTGTATAAACAAGTGACATTTTGTTCTTAAAAATGGGTAGAATTCATACGTTGGCATACTGACAGCAACGGTAGCTCACAATTTGGATCGTTATATTTGTTATTGACATTATTGATAAATTAAATTTGTGGGTGCACCAACAACACACACACGTTTAGTGGTGTTTTCATTGTTGCTTCTATAGATTTGTTACGAAATTGGATTAAGATTGTTATTATTGCAAATATGTGCACATCAAACCGCGCTTTAAAAGTTTTGTTTGCGATATATATATATTTAAAGCAGGATCATGGTTTACATAAAACTAAGATTGAAAGTGGGAATGCACAGTGCTTGATTATTTTTATTGTCAGTATTTTACACAAATTTTCAGTGAGGTAAGATTTATATATTCAATTTTTCATGACTCATTTTTCAAGCTTAAATAAATGCATGTAGAATCATTTATGTTATTTTCTGTTTCAGTTAGATTTATTCGATGTTGGTCTTTTTGAATTTTTAACTTGTTTCTAAAATAGTTTTAAATCATTAAGTGAATTTATACTTGTGGTATAATATTATGTATAGCCGTCTTTGGCTCCATTATTATGGGTGAAATAAAGCCATTTTCTTGTGTGGTGTTGAGATGACATCGTTCATGCGCGCGGGGTAAAAAAGGGCGCTCTTAATTGATAGACGGAGTATAGATAAACAGATTAACATAGTTCTTATGCGCAATTGTTAATTATACAGACCGAATAAACTTAAGTTGTGTTTAAAAAGAACATCATTTCTATCATAATTTGGTGTCGACAAATTCACGGTCAGGAGTATAGATGTGTGGTATGAAATCATGCTGGGCACTCGTGATTTAATTGCTACGCATAAATACTCCTAACAGCGGCGGCAACCGCACGAATGTGGCGTCAATTTGTTACCATAGAAATAGAACAACGTTTGAGGCTTGCTGGAAGGGCGCTGTAATGATAGGAGGCCCAAAGTGATGTGCACTATTATTGTTTATCGCACTTGTAATAAGTTGAAATATCAATAATGAAATATCAAACGCAAAAACACAACGTACACAAGTGCATGTTTAATAAAATGTGCTCATTATGCTAAATCCATTTCTTTAAATTGTTAAGCTAAAACGCGTGCGACAATGACGGTTTGTTTTATTTCTGAACAGAGTTATGTTGTTGCGTCTTTTATTTACACTGCACGTAGAAAAAGTGTGTTTGATATTAACACAATATGCTAAAAATCTCAAACATCAATACCGATACGTTTATTGTGATCGTATACAATGGTTAATATTCAGCAAAGGTGTATCCTAACTGCGGTTTTATAACACTACAGCTATGATAGCACATATGCGAACAAGTGGCCACTGGCTACGGGCCCTATGGGAAACAAAATTACGCAAGGGATACTATTAACAGATATACCGTATTCGTCCTACTAGACGCGCCGCGGTTCGTTTATTTTGAGGGTGATGCGCAGCAATAAGAGACTAAACTCTAACACACATACATTTCCAAACACGTATATATCTATAACATGTTCATATAAACGTTATAATGCGGTTACAAATTTTCGATGCAAATATCACAATAACAACGCTTTATTGTAACAGCGTTTAGGAAGACATCATTGTTTTTACTTGTAACGCATAAAGCGTTGTTATTGTGATATTTGCATCGAACATTTGTAACCGTATTAGAACGTTTATATGAACACGTGAGACACATTTGTATTGTTAAAAAAAAACACTCTGTAAATAGCGAGAAGTGGTTATGTTAACCTTGAAGATATCATCGGAATTATACACTGCAGATCCACAATATCTCGATCCATTATTGTAGTCTGACTTTGAGAACTAAATGCTGTGTGGTCCATATTAAGTATCAAAGCATCTAGCAGCAGCATGGGAGTATATGGGAAACTAGGAAGGTATCCACTTTACATTAACAGAAACGTTCGTATAATAAAATACTGGTGTAAACTTATCCATTCAAATAACATAATCATATCAAAATTGTATGAACGTTTCAAAAGTATGAAATTATGTAAAGGTAATTGGGCTTTAAATGTGAAGAAGTTATTGGATACCTACGGATTTTCATACGTATGGTACAATCCCTCCTCTGTCAATCTCGATACCTTCCATATTGTATTTAAGTCAACTGTTATAGACGTTTCTAAGTAATCCTGGTACAATTCGATAAATAATAGCAACTCATTAATGACATACAAATTATTTGCTTGCATCTTTGAGTTTGAACCATATCTTGATTATTTGACAAACAAATTGCGAATATGTCTTTCCAAATAACGATTATCGTCGCTCAACTTAGCAAGTGAAACAGGTAGACATAACAATATAGAAAGATCTCAGCGATTATGCACAAAATGTCAAGTCAGAGATATTGAAGACGAGTACCATTTTATCATGATATGCCCAGCCTTCAATTCACTGAGAAAAGAACTAATCAAAGCCTACTATTATAAAAGACCAAGTATGTTTAAATTTGTTGACTTAATGGGTACTTCAAACAAAACACAAGTAAGGAACCTGAGCAAGTTCATATGTAGAGCCTTAATGCAGCCCCACATAGCTAACTAACCCTGGATATTCAAATATTAACTAATTAATTTCCCTTCATCTTATTGTTGGGTAAATAAACCCATTCGTCTGTACAAGTTCTTTTTACATTCACCTTATTTATCATCTGTATGTTAGCCTAGCACAACTTAAATATTATTGTTGCATATTTTGTAAATTGTAAAACAAAAATCAATTTTTGTATAATTACTTTTTGTTTTGTTAATTATCTATGTTGTACAGTTAAGTATATTTCAAATAATTCATGTACATGTATAGTCTGAACGCATGTTCCAATTTTACTTATCTTGAACAAAGTTGTTAAAATGTTAACTAACTAAGTTTTCTTCATCTCATAGTATATTTTTTTCCATATCAATTTGTCTTGTATAACGTTTAAATAATTACACTATGTTTTTGGTTTTCATCCTCCAATAGTTTTATGAAAGTTAATAACAAAATTATTGTATTCATCATCCGTATATGTTAATCTAGCAAAACACGAATACTATATTATTATTTTTTTCTTATTAATATTTGTAAAACAAATCTTTATTGTATATAACCTAATAACTAAAGTCATGTATGTATGTATATAATCTTTACGCGATCAATATCAGATTTAAATATTCTTATTTGTACTCACGTTGACACTATGCTATGTATACCTATTTTGTAAATGACAAAAAACTGTAAAGTTTACGTCAATAAAACATTCTGTCTGTCTGTCTGTCTGATAACAGTTGGCACTTGACTAATTTTAACCCTTTGAGCGCTGGAACCGGATTTTGAAGGCCTTTGCAAACAGTTTGGATCCAGATGAGACGCCACAGAACGTGGCGTCTCATCAGGATCCAAACTGTTTGCTATTGTGATAGTATTCTTTGAAAAAAAAATGGAAGAAAATGCTAATTTTAGAAATTTAGCAGACAACATTTTAGCAGACGAACATTTCCCAGCATGCAAAGGGTTAATGAAGCGTAAGGCTCTACGAGAAATGCAAATATAGATAACTTCTAAAAGGACGCAAAAATAACCATGAATATGATATATTTTTACGATAAAGAGGGATAAAAATGATAATAAAGAAAGATGCAATACATACGTTTAAACTTGTTATGAAGCATGATTTTTTTGTCTTCGCATGCTATGATTTCTATAGTTCGCCTTTGCATGTTGAGAGTTCCAAACTGAACATGGCAGTTCTATTCAACTAAGGACACATTATGGAAACACAAATAGAGTTGACGTCAAATGTAATTGAAATAGACAGGCACATATTCGATAAATTAACGAAGTAATCAACGCAAATCATCGTTGAATATACAATTATATCCAGGGGCGCAAATTAAGCATCGTAACACACATGCGTGCGAGTACATAATTATTGAATTATATATAATATGATTCATATCTTGTTGAAGAGTGACCGACCGAAGTTCACACCTAAGTTCATAATATTACATTAGTCCTTCATTGTGTGTCATCAAGTTGGAAATCTAAAAATGTGCGCAAGCGAAGAATAGTATGACCAATATTATATCATTACCAGATTTGCGTGGACTCATAAGCGGACAGGGTAGTTCCTGACCTAACTGCGCGAATATGAAGGCTGGTCTTGAGCTACGCTGTCCGCATATCGCATAAGGCCCAATTGTGCATGACGCGGTTTGTATTATACTGATTCATTTATTTGTAAGACGGAATAACACACTGCAATCGATCTTGCTAGTGGGATTAAAAGAGGAGGAATTCCAGACTCGAAACTCCGAAAATACTTTGAAAATACGTTGACAACATTAGAACCGCGCTCTGTGAAAAGGGGGTTAAACGCATGTGCCGAAAAGTATCGTCCAAGATTAGTCTGTACAATCCGCACAGGCTAATCAGAGACGACACTTTCCGCTATAATGATAGTTTTCGTTTGAAGCATCTAGTTTAGGCGGAAAGTGTAGTCATCGATTAGCCTGTGCGGACTGCACAGGCTAATCTGAGACGATACTTCAGCATATGCATATAACCCCCTTTTCTCAGAGCGCGACCCATTTATTTTTGCAATGACTTTTGTAATATCAAAATACCGGTTAAAAACCAACAATAACAAACACTCGTATCGAAATCGCTCAAGTTATAACTTCTTTTCAATTAAGATGAATTAAATTAGTTTGACTGGAGCTTTTATTGTACCTTTATATACCGGTTGTAGGCATGTGTTATAGGTGGAGAAGCAACTCTCACACTTTCATTCAAAATGGCATTCAACGAAAAATAACTCGATGATAACTAACACTTATTCATCTTATTATATAGTAATTATTCAATAAGCTTCATATTTCAGACATACATCCTCCACTTTATCCCTGTGATCTGTTTTTATGAGTACTTCAAATGCTCATGAGCTCCACAGAGGTTACATACAAACAAATCCAACAGCTCAATGGGGCCTTTGAAACATTTGTTTGAACGTACTTCAAAGCTTTGACTGTATGTTTTTAAGCAAACAATTCACGTTAAGTCAAAGAAATCAAAACATAACGATGTAAAAGCATACAGACATACATGTATATTTAACCACTGTTTAATGACCTATGGCTTCGATTATCTCACTGTTTTATGACTAGAAAATATCGTTTAAAACAATAGTGCCTTTGTCGACTATATACTTGTTTGCTTTGGATATGAACGTTTTTGTTTGTACCTTGGCGAGTGTAAAGAAACATAAATTGTTTGAGTATGTACATGAAAAAAGATATGGTTGTACTGTATACTGATTATTGGCCTTCGCCTTTATTTTTAAACTGATATATGTCGACCCAACATCATTATCAAAGTACGCTACCTTTGAGTAATTTACTTTGCCAAATGTTGGAACAGATTGATATATCGATCAAAATCAATATACACATGCGACTCAAAAAGTTCAGTTAACATATTTAACTATAGAAATTTCGAAAATCTCGGAACATATCAGGAGAAAAATAATTGTCAACATCTTATACATAAAACATTGAAAACATAAACACGATTTTTTGAGAAAACAATAAGCTACACTTCTCACATTATTACTTTTTTCTGCATGCTTTCTAGAGCATCATATTTTTTCTCTACCTAATTTAAATCATTTCGTCCTTGAGATGTTTTGTCTGTATACTATATGTCACATGTGTTTTTAAGTCAGCTTATTAATTGCCGATGAAAAAAAATGATAATTTATTGACTTCATTATACAATACATATAAAAAACACATATTTTTACAAGACACCATTTTCTCATTCATGTTTATGTACATGTTCTTCTCATAGAAAAAAGAGGAATATTGAGATAAATACGAAATAAACATGTTTTGCAAGAGTGTCATGTGGATGAGGTTTATATGCGCATAAAGACTACGTTATTGCAAAGGTATTTTAACAATTGGGACATTTTTTATATAACTGGAAATAATGCAAGTGCGTGAAGACTTCTTGTCACTGCCAACGATAAGCGATCACTATTTTAATATGTGTTTACATTTGGTGATATTAGAATACGATAGCGAATATTTATCACAACCACTGATCTGCATCAAAGATTAACGAATTAGTACAAACATGAATACCGCATTGGCCCTTAATCCCTTTTCACAATAGAAACATTGCCTAAAATGAGATACCACACTTTTAAGCTGATACAATAGTATACGACAATGAGTGTCGGAAGCCCGCTTGCTTAGCCGCCTAGCCAATCCTGCAAATTATAATATTTATACAATCAAATGTTTAGAAACTACACGGATGCAAACGGATATAATAATGGAATAATAGCATACAATACATGTATTGATTCCATGTTAATTGTGTAAAGCTCAAAACGGATGTGGAAAGACAATATACATTAGAACAATGAATTTTAAAATCGCAGTTCCTTCTTTTTGTCACTGTATTAAATGCACGTTCAAGTCTTTTTTGAAATTCAGAGCGAACACAACACGCGTCTTTTTGGACGGATTGGTTTTTATTAAGACGCAACTAAAACAATGACCTAGTTGCCGTGTTATTTCTTTAAGTTGCAAGATTGACTTGTTATTCTGCTGAGATCGCATTAAAAAGGCAAAATAGATTTGTATTCACATGTAATTGACACAGAAATGAGCATAGTCAATTAATTCACGAGAGAATAGCACAGGTCGTCCAATATAAAAAGCCATCAATAGCAGTAAATTGAGTAAAGTACGAAGTTGTGTGAGCGTTAAGGGTGATTAAGCTGCGTATTAAAGTAATTATGTTTAGTTATGTTGAACCGATAAGGAATTATTACAAAGTAAAAGTTTACATTACATTAATCAAAATTGAAAATCTGAGTGGGAAAATAATTATATAGTACGACTACGTCACAATATAAGACGATAGTGTTCGCTTTATACTTTTTTTCTTCAAATTATTCATTTTCAACATGGAATTGAAACGCTTTCTCTTATTCAACGTAAAAGGGAATGGCTGTTTCAAAGATATGCGGAAATCAAGACCTATCTTGAGGGAGGGATCTGCAACTAATCAGGCAATTACTGATACTAACTGATGCAACAAGTTCCAATACATCCTTTTAAGTAAACTCATTTATTGATGAAACGCATTTATTGAAATGGTCGATAAGGGATGCCAGTGGAGCTATGCTTTATATCCCATTCATTATATCAACACTTCATACCTGTGAAGTACTTTCAAACAGAACTTCAAACCCTCGTTAGTCTTGTAAAGGCCTCTACATAAAGACACACCCAACAGCTCAGTGGATCCGTTGTTATATTTGCGCAATTCAAGACCTAAAATGTTAGATTGTAAGCTAGATTTCTTCAATACACAAAGAAGCTCATACAACACGACATAAAAGCGAAACAATTTATTTTCTAAAGATATGAAAATTACCACTTCTTACAGGTATGTTTATTTTCAATTGGCAATCGCATTGGTTTATTGCTGTAAATATTGACCACGCATCAAACGAAACGAAATACACATTATAACAATTAGCTTAAATGCACCTGTTACATATTACATTTTCCGCGAACATTGCTAAAACTACTAACATTCTATCGTTTCATAAATTTGATCATATTATAGTATGATACATTGTTAAGATAATTATCATTCTTCTTAAAGAAGTAAATATTTGTCAAATGTACGAAATATCAAAGGTAAATTGCACAATAATTTGTGATTTATTATTCGCAGGATATATTTGTAAAAGATGAAGTAACAGATGTAGCAAAATTGAAAATCAGCATCGCCTTCGCATATTGTAATCCTTTTTTGTCAAACCTATCGTTCTACAAATATGTACATAATTAACATGATTTTAGTTTAAATAATAAGAATCATATGGATACTCTTATTATGTGGCGTAACAAGAATGCGACAAGTTGTTATCATTGTTTTTAATGTTTCTGTTGTATGTATTGGGCTGTGTTGAATCACAATGCGAGGCGCAGGTATTTGCTTTGCATTGACCGTTAAAAGGCAGTGAGCCCAATATGAATCAGTTAGTCACAACGCCTAAATAAAATACTACTGGATGTTAACCAGCATTTCTCGTCTGATAATTTCGCCGGAGTTTCGTGTTTTCATATATTTCTTTTCTGATAATTCGTGTTCTTCTTTTATTTATAGTTTAGGTTATGTTTTTCATAAAGTTGGTTTAAGTTTCAACATACGTGCATCATTGTTTGTTAACTTATATGCATACAGCTGGCAGAGTTGATATAAATTAAGCAAACCCGTTGACGACATCAGCACGTTTTGTGCAACACGCTTAAACGCATCAGAAATTCTCGGCCCGCTGATTGCGCGTCTGATGCCAAATATCCTCCGGGGGAAGCATGTTGCAATTCCGTTACTATACTGGGTTGTATGCTGTTTCATCTTTAAACACTATACATATTTACGTTCTTTGCAAACGAAATACTGCGTGCCACTAAGTATTTTTCATGAATCATTACACCATTATCGTCTTGCAATGTTTGAAAATTATAATCACAAATGCAATTCAAACCGCAGTTATGATTTGGATGAGATTTGGATAATGCACTGTATGTGTTTGAGTCATGCTTCCAAACAGTTGTAATCAAAAGGCTTCCAAATATAATCGTGTATCCGGTACATGTATACTCATTAATAACAGAATCAGACATCTCACAAACAACTTTAGTTGAAAAATTATTTCATAGCAACGATTTGTTCGTAAAATAATACGATCAATTAACGTTTGGAAAATGTGATACATAAAGCAATACAGTTATTTCATCATAACAAACATACTAATGTGCAGTGATATAGTATTTAAGCTATATTCCTCGAACATGACATTATAAATGAGTTAAAGTTATCCAATTTAATGATATGCTCTCAGTCACTGCATTTAAGATATTTATTTATTTCCTCATATATTTGGTTTGAATTAATTTCTTTTTAAAATTATAGTCAAGTCTAATAATAAAATAGGACAACGCATGCTTTACGTACACATTCGCCTGCAATATATGTATATTAAACAGTTTTGCGTGGATGATACTTGAGGCAAATGGTATGGTTTTTTCCGCGTATGAAAAAATAAGGTGAATACAACCAATGCCTTTTCGATAGAGAATACACTACTTCATTCAACGAAACCTTATGTTTTTACACGGAGACACATTGTCCTCTTATATGCAAGCGCATTAACACACTTGCCTTTTATTATTTGCAGTTCATTTAAAAGAATCTATCCGAAAGCTTTAATATAAATTTGGAATTTATCCTTTGATCAGTCTTTTCCTTTGGAACACGACAAAGTGTAAGTCGCATTGATTATTTTTACAGCAAAACAACTTCCCACCCTCCGAGATTTTATATATTTACGAAATTAAAAAACTCACTGAATTCCATATGCATGTAGCCCACAATTGTATATAGCCAGACGCCGAAGGTTATACAATATATTTCTTATATTGCACCGAACAGTTTAATGGTGTGTATTCATTTTTAATACAATAATTTCAACTTCACTCACCATAACACATAAAGGTAACGTAAACAAAGACAGTTCTTATCAAGAACATATTCACATTTTGAAATATGTTTCATATATAATGTTCTTAAACAAAAAATACAATTTATTATAAAAAATTGTTCGCGTTTAAGCAATCCTAGAACAATATAAAGAAGTAAAACTCCAAAAGCTGCAGCAGTATTGCATTTCTATACACACCTACGTGGTCCTTTATTTATTGCAAGGAGCCAATTGCAAAACGGTACAGTACGGCACAAAACGAAGCAACATATACACATAGTAGAATAAAGCTGGGGCCACCGCCTTGGAACGGTCAATGCTAAGCACTGGGGGTTTAAACCACATATGATGTTCTTTAAATGCAGTGTCGGTCATGTATGTGCTCTTCGAACAGTTATACATTTACAATGAATATTAAAGCCACACACCTTATTTGGCATAGTAAATTTAAGTATAAATAAGAAACATATTTTGTCTATTCCAATAAGAATATATCTAGTGGTTACAAGGTAGAAATCCGTTTTTTTTTGCGCTTTAAAACTTGAAAATAATCGCGTTTGTCGAAATGGACGTGTACGTCTAGAAATCCTACTTTCGGTTTTAAAAGCGGTACCGTTTGAAAAATAATAAATTACTTGCTAACTAGGCTATAGATTAATTTTTATTTATGCCAATTAGAATATATCTGGTGATTACAAGGTAGAAATCCGTCTTTTTTGAGCTTTAAAACTTAAAAATTATCGCGTTTGTCGAAATGGACGTATAAATCCTACTTTCGGTTTTAAAAGCGGTAATTCCCGGTTGAAAAATAATAAAAAAATACTTGCTAACTAGGCTATAGATTTAATGAAAATTGTGCACACTTTCAAATTGCATCTATATGTATTGATTAACATGTACTTCATTTTAAGGTGTGGCTTTAAGTTAACGTATTAGCATCTACTTTCCAAATACAACATAATACTTTTGTTTGGTGGACATTTGATAACATGATTTAGTTATCTTTAAAAAGAATTTAATTTTGTTTTAAACATTACATTACATGAATTTCTATAGAATAATTAAAGACTTTTATGCAGGATGAGGTCTTACATCCCGAAATACACCATTTAGCCTGCCCTTACTCTACAGAATACAACTAATGTTTTGCGCTTATTTCTTTAAGTTACGGTATTATTAAAAATTCTAAGTACTATATTGATTTGTAAAACGTATCTAGTATAACCTCTTCTATAAAATCTACCGTTAAATGTTACATTTTGTTAACAGATGATCAACTAAAAGCCAGTAAATTTATCCAGTCAACAGATGCGTTTTCAGCCAAATGAATTTACAGAACGCACACCATGCCGCTATTCATTCAAGAATTTCGTTTACAAAGGTCATGACATTCACCAAGACCATTTTGGCTCGATCAACGGATCGTTTCGGTTTGATTTTCATTAATACTATGGTTTTAAACTTGATTCCTGATTAAAAGCGCACCCTTATAACACTGGCACATGAACACACATGAGACATATCTTCGCGATTTTTCGCAACGACAAATATCTGCCCTAGCCGCCTATTAAAATCATTCGAACTGTGATTGAATGATTTAATTCATGCATGTTTGCGACCATAATGTGAGGTTGTCATCAGTCGTGTGCGACATGATCCAACAGCTGTGTCAAACGCTACGCATGACTGGTTGAACGTCACGCAACCGCATCATATCACATAGAATCCTTAAACACACTTTCGTCCTCCCCTTTGTGACAATTGTTCGACCTTATTTACATCTGCAGATAGCATACCCCTAACTGTGTAAACATGCACAAGAAGGAAGATCGGTAAACATAATACCTGATTTTGCGTAATTACTCATATTTAATTAAGCTTCAGTATAAAAAGCCATGATAAATGTATAATAGTTATAAAATAATTCTTCCAAAAGTAAATAAATTATCAATATTGTTCGCATACATTTTGGTTAGCAATCTGGCCCGTTTCAATATGTATGTATAGGGTCATTCATCCTGAGATGCATAACGCTACCTTGTAATGTGTTCTAAAATCAATACTCATGAAGAAGGGATTTAACTGCTGCTTGCTTTACCCCATTCCTTCGTGCCTCATAAAGTTCTTTTTGTAATGGCTATCAAACGCAGCACAGTACTGTTTATACAGATAGCTATTAACAGTATTGACACACTAGTGGCCGTCTTATATTGTATTTGGGTCAACATTTACACCTGTTTCGAAAGAATAAGTTGGGTATTTCCCACCTTTAGAGATAGCATTGGGTCTGTGTTCCAGTTTTTATTATCAAATGTCTAATGTTCATGGCAACATATTTTCATGGTTGAACTGTATAGATTGTCCGTCTAGAAACCTCGTTCTAATATTTTACAGTACTCATAACCATAACTTCATCCTGTTGCAGTAATGTTCAAACAGATCATATTGATGATACCAAACAAAACCACTTGAGAACACGAAGTCTCCACAAATTATCTACGCAACAAAAATACACGGTCCGCCGGCCATAAGTACATAATTGCACATCAAATAGCTCCGTGATATCCGCCGTGGGAAATCATAATGCCATTTTTCCACTATGTGATCTTCTGATTTTGTTTCATCGTCAGATAAATGTGCACTCATTGCACAATTCAAACACAAGCACATGCAGCGCACAACATAGTTGTAAGTACTCATTCAATAAGCGTCATATTTCAGACATTCATCCTCCACTTGATCGCTGTGATCTGTTTGTATAAAACACTTCAAATGCTCATGAGCTTCACAGAGGCAGTTACATACAAACACATCAAACAGCTCAATAAAGCGTTCAAAACATATGTTTGAAAGTGTTTCAAACATTTGATGTACAACTGTATGCTTGCAAGAACAGAATACACATGAATGCAAAGAAATAAAAAAGTAACATATATATAAAATCCGAACAATTTATTTCCTAAAGATAAACATGATATTTAACCACTGTTTAAGGATCTACGAACTTGGGATTGATTATCTCACGGTTTTATTACTAGAAAACATCATTTAAAACAATATTGCTATTGTCAAAAAGATACTTTCATTGTTTGCTTTGGATATGAAAATTTAAGTTTGTACCACGACGAGTGTTAAGAAACATAAATTGTTTGAGTATGTACATGAACAAAGATAGGTTGTACTCTACACTAATCATTGGTCTTCGCCTTTATTGCTACACTGATATATGTCGACCCAACATCCTTATTCAAAGCACGCTACCTTTGAGTAATTTACTTTGCCCATGTTGGAACAGATTGATATATCGATCAAAATTAAAATACACATGCGACTCAAAACGGTCAGTTAGCATACATTGTACATGTTAAGAAATTACGTAAATATCGAAACATATCAGGAGAGAAATAAATGTCTTAAACATGAAATATATAGAAAACTTTAAAACGATTCTTGAGAAAACAATGAGTTTATATGTTCACACTATTGTTTTTTTTCTGATGCTATCTAGAGCATCATATCTTTTATCTACATAATTTAGATCATTTCGTCCTTGAGAATTTATGTCTGTATACTATATGTCACATGTGTTTTTAAGTCAGCTTATTAATTGCCGATGAAAAAAGTATAATTAATAGACTTGTGTATACAATACATATAAAACACATTTGACAAGACAAATGCATGTACATGCACACGTCCTTCTCGTAGAAAAAGGAGAACTATTTTTGTATAGTTTTCTTGATGAGGTTATATTCAACTGAACGATGTAAAAGTTATGTTGCAATGTGCGTTTGTACAGATTGTTTACGTGATAATACAATCGTTTCATGCACATTGTTATCGGTGAAGGGTATTTTTTGTACACGATTTAAGCACAGAAAGGCATAGTGTATGTTGACCGAAGCATATACTGCTCATCGTCATAGATACGCAATATACAATACTACCATTCGTTTGAAGTACATTCCAAAACATGCATCATTTCAAAGATACATCAATGGAGCTAAACATAATATAAATATGTTTTGCGAGAGTGTTATATGGATGAGCTTTATATGCGAATTCAGACAACGTCATGGCAAAAGTATTTCAACAATTATTTCTAAACTTGATTCTTTGTGAAAAAAACCTTTTATACTTAATAAAGATTTTTTCTATAAACTTGGCTTTATGCATGTGCGTAAAGTATCGTCCCATATAAGCCTGTGTATTTCGCACAGGCTACTCAGGGACGACGACTTTCGCTTTTAAAGAGTTTTTCTTTTCCGGATCTACACTTTAAGCACATGCATTACGTTAATTTTTCACAGTACGAGATTCGTCACTGCCAACCGTTAGCGATCACCAATAATATGTCTTACCTTCGCTGATATTAGAATACGAAAGCGAATATGTATCATAACCACTGATCGGCATCAAAAAGCAACAAATGATTGAAAACATACATACCCGATTGGCCCCTAATTCCTTTAACCACTAGAAATANCCTCAAAATCAATAGGGGTCATCTACCAGTCATGACCAATGTCCCTATGAAGTTTCATTATCCAAGCCGTAAGCGTTCTTGACTTATCATCCGGAAATCATTTTCCTATTTCCAGTCAACCATTTTACTGCTACAAGTCACTGTGACCTTGACCTTTGACCTAGTGACCTGAAAATCAATAGGGGTCATCTGCCGGTCATGACCAATGTACCTGTGAAATTTCATGATCTGCCGGTCATGACCAATGTACCTGTGAAATTTCATGATCCCAGGCATAAGCGTTCTTGAGTTATTATCTGGAAACCATTTTCCTATTTCCAGTAACTGAGACCTGGACCTGTGACCTTGACCTTTGACCTAGTGACCTCAAAATAAATAGGGGTCATCTGCGAGTCATGATCAATGTTCCTATGAAGTTTCATGATCCTAGTCCTAAGCGTTCTTGAGTTATCATCCGGAAATCACCTGGTGGAAGGACCGACCGACCGACAGACCGACCGACATGTGCAATGCAATATACCCCCACTACTTCGAAGGGGGGCATAATAGTTAACCTGAATTAACCTTACCATCCAAAGAAACACCTGAATGTAAGCTACATACACACAAAATTTCATCATAATAAATCCATCCTAACTTGAGCTATTGAACAGAAACATGTTATCTATTTTTAGCAACAGTGACCTTCGCAAATAAAAATGCAGGGCAAGGGATAATTTTCCATGACTTTTAAACATACAGTGAAACCTTGCTATTAACAACACCTGTGGAACTTTTAAAAAGTGGTCTTAATAGCGAGGTGGTCTTAATGCCAAGTTTTCATGAATTTTAAGTTTCTTATAAGAAGCAATTTCTATTGTTAGCGCAAATTTTTCAATGGCTTATGCTGATAGAAAAAGTCACTGATCCAGCTGACACAACAATATATCCATAGAAAATTAAGAAACAAAAGGAAAACCAGTTTTATGAACCATCAAAAACTTGATCATATAACTAATTATCAATCAAGAATAAATGGTTAAAAAGAAGAACAAAGGCAAAAAATCTAACACCTCGAGGTCAATGCAAATACTGTTGTCGTTAATTGGGTCACAACGACTTTGTACACAAACCCAATCACACCAACACCCCAAAACAAGTATGATCGGAAAGCTACTGGTCGTTTGGCAGGTGTCAATTTACAGCAATTTCGTTGATTGGTACTGATTAAAGAAGTCGTAAAAGCCGTTAGCGGGTTGGTCGGATCAGTGAGTGTAAAGACCATTGAAATATAGAATAAAGGAAAAATTCGGGACTGAAAAATGGTGGTCGTCGTAGCGAATTGGTCGTAATGATGGGTTGGTTGTTTGAGACTTTTTACTGTATGTACTGCATAACATTCAAGTTTCAACACAAGTCCAGTGTTTCTGCTCTGTTGCTGAGCTTTAGATGACACAAAAAAGCATGCTGTTGAAAACCACCTACCTTGTCAAAGTTTGCAGTGATCATTCGCACATTGGCTCCTTTCTTTCCGATGATGTACTTATGTAGCCAGTCTGGTGCAGTTACATCAGCAAACACAACACTGTTGGCCTGTAATACAGCAGAATAAGGCATTCAAATATTATTTTGACAGCTGAAAACTGGTTTGTCAGTAAGAGAGTTCTTGCTTCGATTTTGAACAGAAAGCCCAGGACTCTTTCTTTGATTGCAAAATAAGTAGACAATACAAATTGTGACCATGAAATAACTGGGCTAGTTTACCTTAGAGTAAACCATAGTAAGTGCCGGTCCTAGCTTGTCTTGTTCTCCCCTGAGTGTGATTGTTTCAGAGGCGCTGTCAAGGCCTGGAACTTCAACGGACACACCAGTGGATGCAAGGATCTCCTGCAGGTTGCTGCCGCGGGGGCCTATCACATACTTGTGCTGGGACTTGCGCACCTCAACAGACACCGTCTGACACTTCCGTCTCTGAAGTAATCAGTCAGGAAAGTAGGCATCAAAATAAAGTGAAATTAGAATGTGATTAGGTGCAGGTGACCCTGTTAAACAATCTAAAAACAAAAAAAAGACATGCACAATGCTTAATGCCTTGCACTTTTGGTTTCATAGAAAAAACGTTTGAAACAATAATTAAGAGTAATACCTTTTCTTCAAAAATAGCCATGATGGTTGCTTTGCACTTCATGACTCCTTCCTTGTCGCCAGACACCACTATCTCATCGGACATCACGCTTGGTGGGGGCACATTAATCTTAACACCGGTTTCCTCAATAAGCTGTCGAATTGTCGAGTTGTTTGGTCCACACACAAAGGGATGGTACACTTTTTGAACAGGCAAGCGCTCATAAGCAAGTTTGGACTGAAAGTATTAATGCCCAGTATAATGATACAAAGAAAATTTGTGTCATAGTTAAACTTTGACACTGATTTCCTGTGCATCTCAAGATAGGCAGCAAATAATGATGAAGAACTCACGTATCTATAAAACAATAACCCAAAATGTTTGCTTTCAAAGATTATTTGAGTATTACGTTCACTCAACTATGTGGCTAGTTACAAACCTGCACATCTGATATCACTTGAATCTCATGCATTGCTTTGTCTATGCCCTCCTTAGTTCCCACAATCTTGATCAGGTCAGAATTGTCGTCTGCACGGGGTATCGTGATCTTTGTGGCAGTCACCAATTCTAGGTCTTGAAGTTTTTTCCCCTTTTGTCCCAAAATATATCGGAAGTGTTCTCGAGGAATACGTATGGAAGAGTTACCCTGTAAAACAACACATTAAAATATATTTATTTCATCCAAAGCAAAGAACTATGCTAGAGACTAAAACCACCCAATTCATTCTAAATAATCTTCCCTGTCACTCAGTGTTAAGGGTCATGCACATTTCAATAATGATTTTGTCCACAATATTTCTTTGGGAATATTGCTCTTCAGGAGATATTATTTAATGGATAAATGTAATCTGCCTTTCAAAAGTTTATTTATTCTGCCTATTATGTTGTTCAAAAAAGTTTGACACATGTCCTGTTTCATCAGGCCTTTATTGCCTTTCAGTTGTACATTTATGCAAACATAAAAAAGTATAATAATAGATATATTCGAGAATGCTTAAATACCCGTTTCTATTTATAAATGTGCAGTTAGTTAAATTCATTTTTGTTCAAAAGTAAACAAAATTTAACAAGTTCACAGTTGGTTATTTTTAAACTGATGTTAAATAAACTTAATACATTTGTTTTGAGCTGACAATATTAATTTATGTATCGTTTTGTTTTTAATATGAGCATTTATAAAAAGAAGTCTTACGCCATTTAAAATACCCCAAACGAGGATATAGTAGAAACACATTTGTAGCTGTATTGCTTAACAAGTATTTCTATAACAACCTACTTCAAGACTTGCAGTATATACTGTTCTTTTAATTATGCACTAACACTGCTGAATAACCATATCTCGTTGAGTTATTAATCTTAACCACAATAAAGATAAAGTATTTAAATCATTATTGTTACCCCTTAATTCTGCTGACTCTCTGTTATCGCAACTTCAAAAGATGAGATAATAACAATACAAACGGGTCAACACTTTTTATAAAGTTAGTAAACTTTTTAGTAGTATGGTCAATTAAAATGTTTCACCCATGACATGTCATTGACATTTTGTGTCCCCAGTTTTCATGTATGTCTGACGTACTGGTATGAAAATCAGACTTCATCCCATTATAGACAAAGCAACATAATCATAGCAAACAGGTACTTCAAGGTCAGGCCTTTTTCTGACCAATTCCAGATAATGTGTCTAATCAGCATGGAAATTGATATGCACACAAAAATACCACAAGAACTCCATTTAAAACCATATTTCAAAGAAAATANAGGGGTTTCACATAATACGTCCCGTATTTTATACGGGCGTATAAAAAAAGTAATCAAGATTGGTTACATTTAAGGTAGAAAGTCTAACCATTAAATGAAGGTTAAGGGCTATGGTTGAAGGGTTATAATACTGAATACATCACCTGAGTTTGTAGCTTGGTCATAACTTCCCTTCTTGCCTTCTTGACCTGATCTTCCTTACCGGTCACCACAATGGTCAGTGTTTGGTCCTTGGACAAGCTCATTTCGATAGAAACACCTGTCAATATTTTTTAACAATAAAATGAAAAGTTACATTAAAAGGGCTCGGTATTATTTTTTTAATGAGTAACATAATGAAACTACTGTTTCATAAAATCCAGTACAAGCAAGACGATGCAAGGATTTTCTGCATTTAAGCAAAGACCCAAGAGAGGTTTCAACCTTAAGCAAGTTCTCAAACTCGTTTACATTTCCCAAAAGCTAATTGTAGATGCTTTACCAAACTACATGTATTTGTTGTTGTGGTCACGCGTATCAGAATTGAAATGAACAATAGCAAACATTACTTAATTTTGCTGTGATTTACCAATGATATTTTCAAATTTTATGGAAAAAATATTAGGGTCTGTGGTAATTAATAAGGGTCGCTCTGGTTACAGGAAACATAACTATTTGTTTAGGCCTAAGATATTAATTCAGTTTAACACTTTACTCACAAAAATGACATTTCAAGTATTCTTTACCCAGAAGAGTTAACCCACCAAGAGGAGGAAGAAATACAAATCTAGTCTGTTTTTTTTCCAGCAAATTTTATGAGACAGTTAATAAGTGGTACTATAAGATAAAGAAAAGACATTCACATATTGATTGAAATAAAATGCTAATATTAGAAGACTAATTTCAAATTAAGCATTTAAACAAGAGACGTGTTCGTCAGAAACACAATGCCCCCTACTGCGCCGCTTTGAAATACAATTTCTATTTATCATTTGGCAGGCATAGAAATCATCTCCCTCTAAAGCTTATTACTTCCTGTGAATTTTGTTTTTTGACCTTGAAGGATGACCTTGACCTTTCAGCACTCAAAATGTGCAGCTCCATAAGATACACATGTATGCCAAACATTTAGTTGCTATCTTCTACATGTATATTGCAAAAATTATGGCCAATTTTCAAATTTTCGGACAAACGGGAGAGGGGGGCAATCAGAAATGACCAAGGCAGACATCGCTGACTACAAAGGCCTGTGGTTTAATCAAAGAGATCATAGCCACAGTTCATCTATGGACATTAGTCCACAGGTAAGTAATGAAACCTACCATTCACAAATTAGTACAGGAAAGAAATGATAGTNGAAAGGATTAAAACACACTGTACATTTGCACTTTATTTGAAGACTGTGATAACGTTGAGTAAAAATTAAATTGGGAAGAGTGTTTCGGATTACAAATTCAATCATGCGCATTTGAGAATTAAACAAAACACGAAATACGGACCAAGTTCTAGGAAGCTCATACTTCGGTACGATGCGTTTTTTTTCCGGATTTTTTTTACCTTCATAACATTGGAAATATAACTGATTTCGTATAATTGAATACTCCGGTTAATTGAATATTCGGATGTGATAAATGGGCTATTCAATTAAGCGGATTCTACTGTATCATTAAAACAAAAAACGTTGACAAAGCAATCATTTAAGTTATAAATAAACAAAATACAAAATCTGTACAGTAACTTCAAAAAGAACTTAAATTCTTGGTATGGAAATATATAATCTGAGATTTATAATTATATGGATTACTTCCATTGAAAATAATTGTTCTTTAACAAATCTCTATTTTTAGTAGCAAATAAGTATAAGCCACTACCGCCTATACTTGTATGCCCAAAATGCTTGGCTTGACCATAAAATGTCATTTTGATTATGCTTCAGTTGTATGGTTTCATATATAAAATTTCAATATATCTTTTGGCAGGTTTAGAAATTATCTCCCTTTTTAAAGCTAATTACTTCCCTTGATTTTGTTTTTTGACCTTTGACCTTGAAGGATGACCTTGACCTTGAACTTTTACCACTCAAAATGTGCAGCTTCATGAGATACACATGCATTCCAAATATCAAGTTGCTATCTTCAATATTGCAAAAGTTATGACCAACGTTAAAGTTTTCGGACGGACACACAGACAAACGGATGGACTGACAGTTCAACTGCAATATGCCACCCTACTGGGGGCATAAAAATATAATGTTAGTATTTTCACTGTCATTGGCTTTTGCCCTTTTATCAGGGTTTTTTCCCCATTTTATCAGGGTATTTTCCATTTTATCTTCTTGTAAAGTTTTTGCCACTGGCAATGAAGAACTAGTTTTCCACAAAAAAAAACTACCTAGTACCTGTTTTATTCATAATATCCTTGCATATCTCTGCTTGTTTGCTCTCATTTCCAAAGGTGCTGTTGTGGCCGACCTGTTCTTCAATGGGAACGGTAAACACCTGCAATACAAATACAAGTACACTTATATAGCGCAAAAATTATTTGACAACATTAAAATGCGCTGTACACACTTCTTTAACTAAAAAAGCTCACTTGTCATAGAAAACGCAAAACAAATGCTTTTTAAGGTTAGTTTTATACGGAAATTTGCTCTGTGTCCAATCACTTCTATTGATAAATCAGCCTCTTTTGTTCGAGTTTTTGGTATGCTGAAATTATTATCATCCATCGACCTTCACCAGTTGCGAAAATCTCTCTGATGTAGGTTAAAGCGGTTCCACATTGAGTTCTAAACATGAGCACGAGTATCTTGAACATTACACGTGAGGATCTCCTTGCTTGGTTGATCATGCAAAACATTGGCGACAATTCTGGATGCTCAATTTTGCTGCAGTCTNTCATTTCTAGACACTATTCTTATTAATGGTCTTTTCAAAGGAATTGAAACGTGTCACTTAGTAATCTTCATGCATCATTACAAAATTATCGTCTTGCAATATTTGAAAATTATTATCACGAATTTAACACCGCAGGTAGCCTGTTTTACTCGGTAGATTGCGTGGAACATTTACTCATGAAAACAGCAAAGTGTCTGTTTTATTAAGAATGTGACATATTATGTTACAAGTGAAAAGAGCTACATGTGTTTCGTGCAAGATTAATTTAATCAGACTGTTCTTATAATATATACTCGTACAATCACATTACATTGATATATCTTTGTTAATATTGTCAACGAATGTGCTGTACCTCTTATACGAGGATTTAAAGGAGAGAAAAAACGATAAATATTTTGTAACCATACGTTTTAATCTCAATTTCAATCATTTTATGCAGTTAAAGTCTATTTGATTTAAATTACCACTGGCACTAAGTAGATAATTATATTCAACATGACATTAGAAATGAATTTAATTTATCAAACTGAATGAAATTCTGTAAGTCACTACACAAACGATATTTATGTATTTCTTAATATATAATAGTTTCTAATTAATTCCTTTTACAAATATAGTCAATTCCATTGAGATAAAATGAGAATGATTAATTTACGTACACATTCGACTGCTTTATATATATATATATATATATTTAACATGTATGCGTGGATGATATGCGTTGGTTCTGTGGCGCCTGAAAATAATGTAAATATAACAGATGCCTATTCGATAGTTTTTTGTTCAGAAAAAGACACTTGCATATTGTCCTCTTATATGCACGCGCTGGTTTACTATTGCCTTACATTAATTGTTACTCGTTGAAGCTAATCTTACCCAAAGCGGCAAGTTCGGAATGTATGGTTTGGCCAGTCTGATGCTTTGGAACACGACGAAGAGACAATCGCATTGATGTTTTTTTTACAACAATTGTATAACAAGATTTTGCATATTTAAGAAACAGAAAACACTACTATACTCCATATGACATAGAAATGACCAGCCATGTAGCCATAACTAGTTTATGGACATAAACCGGTGGAATTAAGGCTATAACAATTGAATATAAAAAATGTTCACGTTCAAATCCTAGAAAAGCATCGAAAAGTAATAAAGCGCTTTCGCACACTGCAAACTTGCGTTGTGTAACCCGATACATAACGCTCTTATTTTACTATTCGTTTGAAGGAAGTCTCTTCTTCAAGAAAATTTAGTGTCGGCGAAAAGTGTCGTCCTGCGGGCTGCATAGACTAACCTGTGATACCACTTTACGCACATGCATTAATCCCAGTTTTCCCAGAACGAGGCTGATGGGCACATACTTGGCTGTCTTAGAAAGTCTTTGGCTCAACCTTTGCATCTGTGTCGAAGCAGTACGTTGGGTATTTCCCACCTTCAGAGATATTTCTAGCTTTGCGTATGCTTACCAGTGTGTATGATCAATGCCTAATTTGCATGACAACATCTAGTTACGGCTAAACATATTTCCCGTCTATAACGCTCGTTCTAATACGTGTACAGTACCCATAGCCATTTCTCCATCCTGTTGCAGTAATGTTCAAACAGATCATATTACCGATACCAAACAAAACCACTTGAGAAAACGATATCTCCATATATTATCTACGCAACATTAATACACGGTCCGCCGGCCACAAGTACATAATTGCGCATCAAATAGCTCCGTGATATCTGCCGTGGGAAATCATACAGCAATTTTGCCAAAATGTGATCTTTTCATTTTGTTTCATCTGTAGATAAATGTGCACTAATTGTGCATGATTCAAACGTGTATTAAGCACTTGCAGCTTACCACTTGCATCGTTGCTTGCGGGAATTTCGTTGTGTATTGCTTTGCACTAATCCAATATTTACCATAGTATCTGCAATGAATAACTTTTATTTCCAGTTATGTGTTCAATATATGAATAAATTTGTAACTTATAAAGTAAAATGAACGCGTTCAATTGTGGGAAGAGATGTCAGTCTTACTTAACTGAATCCTCATTTCTTTCTCTGTATTATTCAAATACATTTTAGTATATTTGTAGCGTTCCAGCCTATCGATTGCTTAACATTAAGTTAACATGTTGCGGTCACTAGTTTGAATAACACCGCATGATGTTTGTTAATATACCCGTTTTATTTCGTTAAATATCGCATGAAATGTTTATATCGCAACGCAGTTGTCGCAATTTTAACATTTTTTTGTAGGACGTAAACAATAATCGAAGGAATAAAAATGGCAAAAGTGACATCGGTTGGATTCAAACTTATTTATACATTATCAACGTTTTATAACTGCATATTGCACTTATAGATATATGAGCCGTAGTGCAATTGCGATATGTGTCGTCCGCACAGTTTCGCTTTTATTGTATTTTGCGTTTAGGCGGAAAGTGTCGTCCTTGGTTAGGCTATGTGGAAGACACTTTTCGCAATTGCACCATGCCCTGTTTTCCCAAAGCAAGACTCGTGTCTATAGTTTCGACTGCACAGGCTTATCTGGGACGACACTTTACGCAAATGTATTAAACCCCGTTTTCCCAGAGCGAGGCTCATATATACGTGTAAATTACCGTATTATCACCGAATAATGAAAGGAACTTTGATAACGATCATAAAAAGAAAAATTAATGAATAAAGAGTGCATTTAATTATGCCCTTATATCTTTGAACTAGTGGATACACCAACCGTATCAATTTGTTTTGTTTGGTATGTTTAATTTATGTAAAATTCACTGATATCGTTCTATCTTTACCGACATATCTATGGAACAAACGATATTATATTTAAAAAATAAATAAAATTATCCTTTAAAAACTATTTACTAAATATGAACATATATGTTTTGCTTTTATAAACCGTCTAAAACATATTTTTTATATTAAAAGTGTTAGACATGTTTCGCGGAAGCGGGAACATCAGTAGTAGAAGTCAAATCGTTATGCGTGTATTGCAAGCAACATTATACGCATACACAGTTCTGATTATGGTAATGTAGTGGGGTAACATGTTAATTACGATGGCAGATTTGTGTAGGAGGGAGTTCGAATCCCACCCAAGGCACGTATCGAAACAGCATTTTTATCGTATTTAATGTGCTGAACGATTTCATAAATATATAATTGTAACTATCGTGTTTCCTTGACAAAAGGGCATGTCTTGTAACAGTTCATGTCAGTTTTATGGAGGGGGTAATACCGTCGATATGCTACTTAACCCATGTGTAACAAATTCGAACGCATGCTTAAACAATATATGTGTGCGTATAAATGGTGTATGCACAGCGCCATTATAATGACACTAGCACTTGACATAACTCCGTAGTCCTGACGCTTTGCAAACATCAATACCATATTATTACTGCATATTATCGAGCAAATAACGCGACTTTCGCCATACGCAAAAGTGACTTGTTCGACGGATTAATTGGCAAGATGCTCGACCAGCTTTTGTTGATACTTCCGGGTGTCTCCTATTGCAATATGAATGGCTGATTAATTTCGAACATAGGCGCTCATCAGCATAATTTAATCTCTTTTCATCAGTGCAAATTATCGGATTCAAATCCGACGAGCTGTGATATAATGGCTGAATGGCAGGCTGCGTGCCCTCATGGTGTGTGGTTTCTATCAGTGTGGGGTGACACAGTGCAACAGCTGTTGCAGGCTCCACGCATCGGTGATATTCATTTTAGTCCTCGTGATAGCCTTGTACCGATCAACGCATATGTTTGACAAACTTGCAATACTTTTATGTTAAAAAGAACACGCACCATTACATGTGAGAAATAACGACCTTAAAATAAAAAGATGATAACACACAAACAAAATCGAAAACATTTGAATGCAATGTCGACAACTGTTATGCTTTAGAAACATATGGGACATCCACAATATCTTATACGATATCTTATTTCGACACGAACGATATATCTGCCCTATGAACCGATATTTTAAAATCCTGTAATGTAATTTTAACTTGAATTCCTCAACTGTATGACAACAAAGGTATTGACTGTAGCATAACAATGTCATTTGTTTCAAGCCCGGGGTATTGGGGTTTGTTTAAAAGACATCTAGGCATGAGTCAGTAGAATACGGATGCCTTCCATATTCTACTTTACATCTCAAACTCCACTTATTTAAAAAAATAAAATAAAATATAAAGTTGATGAAGTTCACTTGTTTGATAATATGTTTGTACACTGTTATTACTCTCGCAGCAATATCACACCAGATAAACCAAAAATGAATCCCACAAAATCATAAGTTCTACTCCAGGGGATACATAAATTGGTACGAAAAACATCTAATATGGAGCCTCATAAGCTCACCTTTACTTCTTATGGTATCACTGTCAGAATATATGAGTAATAGTCTTCGTTTCTTGAAACTCAACACTATAGCCTCCCCACCAACCTATGTATCCAAATACCAAGTATATATATATATTTTTGTTATTACGAAGAAATGTGGCTGTTCAAAGCTGTTTTCTTTATTAAGGAAAAGATTATAACGTCGCCGGGTATGTTACATTTTGAAATGTGACCAAATGACAATAACGTACCGTTATGAAGAAGAACTGCGATTAAAACGTAAAATGCCGACCGTTTTGTCTTTCTCGATCAGCACTAGGCGATCGATTTCAGGACGGCTTCAAACCAATAATATACATTTTGTATATATTTTACGTACCTCATGTGTTCGCGGTCGAACAGCATTGGGCTGATTGGAAAAAACAAGCTTCCAAGAATAGAAATATATTTGAAAGACCAAAACGTCTCACCATTCATGCCATTTAAGCCTCAATATTTTGTACTAATATATGNTATTCAGATGTATATATGTATCCCCGGAAGTGCAACTTATGGTTTTAAGCGTTTACCTGACGAAAGTAAGGACGAATTGAATCACAAATGAATACTAGAGTGACTTCTTCATATCAAGCCATAATGCCAGGAAGATCCCACAGAGACTTATTTAGCCACCTAACAAGATTGACCTTATGAATGCGAACTTAATATGTGACGTTTTAAGACATCTAAATATATATTGGTTTGTTCTGAAGGACAACCAGGGCGGAGTAGAGCAAATTTATGAGTCGCGTTATTTGAAAACTGGGCTTAATGCATGTGCGAAAAGTGTTGTACCAGATTAGTCTGCGCAGTCCGCACAGGCTAATCAGGGACGACACTTTCCGCTTTTATGACATTTTCGTTTAAAGGAAGTCTCTTCGTAGCGAAAATCCAGTTTAGGCGGAAAGTGTCGTCCTTGATTAGCCTGTGTGGACTTCACAGGCTAATCTGGGATGACACTTTACGCATTTGCATTATACCCAGTTTTCTCCGAACGCGACTCATAAATATACCACACCCTCTCTGAAAGTGGGATAATAAAAGAGGTAAAAAGAAGTCTGTAGTTCTCACAAAAGATGTATTCCTTATTCAAATCACGCGCCACAACACGACCTGTTTTTTTTCATCCATAATACGACTATCCTTTTTTATCATTAATAATCCATTATAAAACGCTTAGATGTCCGTATGTTTGCTAGATATAAACAAGACACAATACAACTCACTTCATCATTTGGAGTTTGCGCTAAACGTGACCCGTGTATTTTATTTAGAACGATGTAAACGATATTTGGTCTCTATAACTCCGTAAACATATTTTAAAGTATATATGAATTAGTTATGAATTATTTATTATTCGATTTAATAAATCTATATGATTGCTTTGAGAAATAGTAAAATACATAATTATGTTTATGTGTATAACGTTTATCTTTATGGTAACTTTTTGCGTTATTGAACAAAAATATTGATGACATAAGACAGTTTCAGTCGTTGAACCTCTCAAAACAAAGTGTACATGCGAATGTGCATTGTGACATATAAAAATGGATGGCGAGTTTTTATTTAGAATATTCTCTTTAAATATAAACAATCTTATTCTTTTTGCAATATGACTTTCACAATTTGATAAAAGCCATATAAATGTATTCCCATATCTAAGACTATACTTGACTTTAAAAATATATACAAAAGACACTATCGTAAGTAAGATAACAACTATCCGAACGATTTCTGATAGAGATCTTCGAATTCAGTCAAAATAATAATATTATATCAATATTGGCAGTTAAGGGTTCAAAGAGCAGAAACACAAACATGTCCAAATATAATTTTCTGAACACAGTATTAATACTGACTCTTCATCATGAGATGCATGTGCGTAAAGGGTCGTCGCACATTAGCCTGTGCACTTCACACAGGCTAATCAGGAACGACACTTTCCACCTAGAGTGTATGTTCGTTTAGAAAAGTCTGTAAACGAAAAAAATCTATAAAAACGGAAAGACTCGTTTCTGATTAGCCTGAGCGGACTGCACAGGCTTATCTGGGACGACACTTTACGCACATGCAGTAAGCCCCGTTTTACCACAGTAATGCTAATTTTCTTCCCGCTCGTTCACAGCTGCGGGTACTTGTTCAGCTGTTGTATACAATTCTGCCAATAAACGGCACTGAGAAACATCATATCATAACGCTACAAGATTCTTTATCTAAGGTGTTAATGACCCTCCATATGTGCGAAGGGTAATTACTCTATAAGTATATTGTACGTTTTGTGTGAATATTTGATTGTGAAATTCTTTTACCTCTCTATGTTACGGTTGTTTTGTAAGAATGCAATCGAGGTCAAAACCCGAATATAACATACACTATTCTAAACAGAAGTGGCATTATAAGATACAGTTTAATGGAGTACATTTCTAGTTTTCCACTAACGATGCACTTTATCCAATCTATAGTGTGTAACTTAATGTTTTTAAATAACCTTCAAATGATTGTTTTTAATAACAGAAAAATCATGACATATTCCCACATTTTGCGAACCTGTTACATTTTGATTCAAAGTCCTACTTAAAAGTATGTTTTGGTGTTTAATATTGCTTATATCCCAGTTTTAAACGAATATACCAAAAAATATGCATGGCCTAGTCGTTATAATGAACATATTCTGTCTGCCTCGAAAAACAATGTGACCAAATCTTGTGGCATATTACTCACGCACGATTGATGACGATTGTATGTTTACATTGTGTAGATAATACACTAAGTACATAGATTGATGACGATTGTATGTATACATTAAGCAGATAATAGACTAAGTACATAGATTGATGACGATTGTATGTATATATTGTGCAGATAGTATACTAAGTACATAGATTGATGACGATTGTATGTATACATTGTATAGATAATACACTAAGTAAATAGATTGATGACGATTGTATGTATACATTGTGTAGATAGTACACTAAGTACATAGATTGATGACGATTGTTTGTATACATTGTGTAGATAATACACTAAGTACATAAATTGATGACGATTGTATGTTTACATTGTGTAGATAATACACTAAGTACATAGATTGATGACGATTGTATGTATACATTGTGTAGATAATACACTAAGTACATAGAATGATGACGATTGTACACAGTGTGTAGATAATACACTTAGTACATAGATTGATGACGATTGTATGTATACATTGTGTAGATAATACACTAAGTACATAGATTGATGACACTTGTATGTATACATTGTGCAGATAATACACTAAGTACATAAATTGATGACGATTGTATGTATACATTGTGCAGATTATACACTAAGTACATAGATTGATGACGATTGTATGTATACATTGTGCAGATAATACACTCAGTACATAGATTGATGACGATTGTATGTATACATTGTGTAGATAATACACTAAGTACATAGATTGATGACGATTGTATGTATACATTGTGCAGATAATACACTAAGTACATAGATTGATGGCGATTGTATGTATACATTGTGCAGATAATACACTAAGTACATAGATTGATGACGATTGTATGTATACAATGTGTAGATAATACACTAAGTACATAGATTGATGACGATTGTATGTATACATTTTGAAGATAATACACTAAGTACATAAATTTACGTTAACCATTACACTTCATTTTGCAATCCGACAAAATATAAATTATGTTGCACATAAACATCGTTTGCCCGAAGCATAATAGTATGAGGATTTAAAACAATTTAATGAATTAGTAGATGGAAAACATCATAACAATGAATTTTGACATTCCAAAAATAGAATGAATAATGATCATCGTTTGAAAAATAAAACTTGACATTTTTTTAGAATATCGAAGGTCCAGAAGTATATGCACCTCTCGAACACATAAACCAGACGCTCGAGATGTTGTATATGCACCTCTCGGACACATAAACCAGACGCTCGAGTTGTTTTCAATCAATTTTTAAATGCATGTGATTCGAAACGAATTTGAAACATGTCAGTTCTGTATTGTAATATGTCAGTCCTGTATTGTTACATGGCAGTTCTGTATTGTAACATGTCAGTTCTGTATTGTTTGATTTTCATATCGTCGCATTGATAATTTAAACAATGAGAAGATGGAAAAACTGTACTAACCTGGAGTCACATAATAATCTCAGTAAATTCACATATTTAACACAAATATAGTTCTCGATATATTTCCCACACATGCATCACTATGCGGTCTAGTTTGAGACGAGTGAGAATTACAGATCTACGCGTGTTGTATCTCATGCACCACTTGCTAAACACTTTTTATATCATCGTAATTCACAACAAACACAGTTGAATAAGATGAAAGGGTTAACTCATTCTAAAAGATTCAATGCAGAGCAATACCACCGAAAGATTTTTTACCGCAAAGCAACACAGAAATACCTTTTTTTTCAATACCATGGGTTTGTCTACAGAATAGTTGGTCTCCGGTGTTCTTAACGCCTTTATTCAAATTGATAATGTTTGATTTTTAACGAACCTATATTTACCAATAGGTAAAGGCGAGCATTAGAAAAATACCTGCGGTATGTTACTGTAAGCAAAATATGTGAACTCGTTCACAAAATGATGATGTGTGCCTTGATTTGGGTACTTTAATTTAAGTTAATTTTTAATACAAATATATGGCGCTATAATTCAGCCTTGAATGTCCATGTAACGTAGCACAATTCGAAAACATTCACACACACAATAAACGAATTAAACTTCGGTCGCCTCACTAAATACAGAAGTAACGAAACGAAAGGAAAATTATCAAATAGTTGTTAACCACAGTTAGAGTATTAGTACTTAAGGTAAGTGAACAATTACCTATCCAATAACAGGACCATACATACAACAAAGCACAAAACATAGAAACAAATAATATAGATGGAAATAATCAATGAAAAGCATGGGGGTTTAAACCTATTTTAAGGATAGCCAGACTAAATCACAAAACATATGCGTGTAATAAACTGTTAACCGCATAGTATTGCAAATCAAACTCCGCAGCAACACAGCAGCATGTTAATCCTGCTTAATATAAATTAATTCGTTCGCTGGCTCTGTGTGCACCAGAATAACCGCTTTGCAAATTTTAGATGAAAGGATAAAGGTAAATGACAATAATTTGGGGTTTCTAAAATATTATATGTAAGAGAAAATTTCATATTTAATTACTCACAGTTTTAATATTGGTTATCAAATGATTAAATTTATCAATGCTCAGTTGAAGAGCAAATAAAGTGCGAAATCAGAAATTTAAATTCGTGGAACACAAAGTAATATGTAAGTCTGCTATCATAAGACATACATTATGGCATCTTCCTAGGAGCGCATTACGCTGACATTCAGAATATAAAACTCAATAAGGCTTCATCTGTAAAACTTGTGAATTCAAGAAGAGATGTTAGTGATAATTCATTCCTTGTTTCATAACATCGGGTCTCAGAAAGTTACAGCTCCGTTGCTCGTGTTTACACCCAACTTCTGAGTATTTAAATTGTAATAACATTGAAATTAATTTACTTTTATTACTGTGTGATTTGAACTGTAATGTTGTGTGGTTAATAGTGTTTACATTTAAAAGTTTTTTTGTTAATAGGTCTGGGCTAAGGGTCAGGTTTGGGCGTCCTACAAATGCATGAAAAAAACAATAATAATTTGTATTTTAAAGCGTTGCAAGGTGGCGAACCCAGTTGCATTATTTGATGTTTGTGTTTGTCTTTTTTTTCTCCTGTGTTTTATTTTATATCGATTGGTAACTTGTCTTTAATAAAAAGCCGCAAAACACTGATCTCCTGCTTTTGCGTGCAACTGGAGTTTCACTTTGTTTATTTGATGATTATATTTTATAAAATACTTTGTCATTCGCAATATAAATAAATTTACTTGCAATACATCATAATCCGCTGGTAAAAAACGGTTTCAAACAAATTCCATATGTGTTACATTTCTTTTGTTATGTTACTATACAATTTTAAACCAAAATCTAAGGTGTGTATAATGAAATTTAGTATTGTATCCCATAACTTATTTTTTTTATAGAAAGAAACTCTGGCTGTCAGATAAACCTGTGCTTTTTTATCGATTTATGACGAGCAAGGTTTATCCGACACGTACATGCTTTTTACGGACTACTTTTGTTCCAGTAAATTCGTGATCGAAATTTCTTTTAAATCAATATTTATTGGAAGTAATACAATAAGCATGTAATTATTAAATATGAATATATTCATTAAATATATGAAGTTAACATCAATAGACAGTATAATTATTCACGCAAATTATCTATTTAATGCAGAGTTTCTATTAATGTTTTAAGTGAATGCAAAACAATTCGCCAAACTAAATGTGCTTTCCTGCTGACGCAATCACATTATAATCACATAATTCAGTTCAATGACTCAAAAGTATGGGCATCTAGAAACGCAGTCGTATTACAATGTGACGTATTCGTGAGTTTGTGATGGCTTATACTAAAACAATATGATTAAAAGTGATATATTCGTCGAATGAAACTGGTTAGATTGCATTTTTGATTTCTTTGATAATTTAGGATGTACTCGAAAATGGCAATGTTTTCAATTAAGTGTTTTTTTGAATAATTAACGGATTGGAAGCAGTGGCAGTGATGTAAAAAGTGCTGAATCTAATAATTTGGGTGCAGTGTTCGTTTACGTTTCGAACGCAATGACATACAATTTTAAAAGTAAATGTTGTGATGATTAAGTCGTTCCTTTTTTAGTTGATCAACGATTGTCTATGCACAAAGAATTGCCTGCTTTCACCGACTGTTTTGAAAAAAGAGGATGACGATGAACAAATGTATCTTTTGAGTCGTGTGCAGATTATCAACTTATCAAGGCAGCAAACGAAACTTGACGAAAATATGCAGGGTGATTTTAATCTCTACAAACACTTAGATGAGTAGGGCAAGAGCCAAAATAGATTTGACTTACTTAAGTTAGTTAAACGTGTGTAAACGAGGTCGTTTTTAATGTTTAGGAATAATTGTTTATAGGCTAAAATTAACAATATCCGCGGGGATAAATGCTGCATCGTGCTTGACGTGGGGGATTTCGTTTTGAAATTTGAAAATGGCAGCCTTTTTAGATTTTGGTCTTTTGCTTTGGTGAAAGGAGAATTTAAGTTTGAACAAAACCTTCTGTGTTCGTCTTGAGTGTGTAATATTGGAATGCTGATTAAAAAAAAAATCGAGGCATACAGCGATACTTTGCGTAACCGGGAAAGATTTCAACATAATTTTGATATTACTACGCAAGGATAGCTTCAGTTAATTTACTCTGTTTTGTTTTTAACAATTAAACTCAAATAGTTTGATTGCTTCACAAAAGAAATAAATTAAATATTAAAGAATACTACTACTACTACTACTACAACTACTACTACTACTACTTCTACTACTACTACTACTACTACTAATATTACTACTACTACTACTACTACTACTACTACTACTACTACTACTACTACTACTACTACTACTACTACTACTACTACTACTACTACTACTACTACTACTACTACTACTACTACTACTACTACTACTACTACTACTACTACTACTACTACTACTACTACTACTACTACTACTACTACTACTACTACTACTACTACTACTACTACTACTACTACTACTACTACTACTACTACTACTACTACTACTACTACTACTACTACTACTACTACTACTACTACTACTACTACTACTACTACTACTACTACTACTACTACTACTACTACTACTACTACTACTACTACTACTACTACTACTACTACTACTACTACTACTACTACTACTACTACTACTACTACTACTACTACTACTACTACTACTACTACTACTACTACTACTACTACTACTACTACTACTACTACTACTACTACTACTACTACTACTACTACTACTACTACTACTACTACTACTACTACTACTACTACTACTACTACTACTACTACTACTACTACTACTACTACTACTACTACTACTACTACTACTACTACTACTACTACTACTACTACTACTACTACTACTACTACTACTACTACTACTACTACTACTACTACTACTACTACTACTACTACTACTACTACTACTACTACTACTACTACTACTACTACTACTACTACTACTACTACTACTACTACTACTACTACTACTACTACTACTACTACTACTACTACTACTACTACTACTACTACTACTACTACTACTACTACTACTACTACTACTACTACTACTACTACTACTACTACTACTACTACTACTACTACTACTACTACTACTACTACTACTACTACTACTACTACTACTACTACTACTACTACTACTACTACTACTACTACTACTACTACTACTACTACTACTACTACTACTACTACTACTACTACTACTACTACTACTACTACTACTACTACTACTACTACTACTACTACTACTACTACTACTACTACTACTACTACTACTACTACTACTACTACTACTACTACTACTACTACTACTACTACTACTACTACTACTACTACTACTACTACTACTACTACTACTACTACTACTACTACTACTACTACTACTACTACTACTACTACTACTACTACTACTACTACTACTACTACTACTACTACTACTACTACTACTACTACTACTACTACTACTACTACTACTACTACTACTACTACTACTACTACTACTACTACTACTACTACTACTACTACTACTACTACTACTACTACTACTACTACTACTACTACTACTACTACTACTACTACTACTACTACTACTACTACTACTACTACTACTACTACTACTACTACTACTACTACTACTACTACTACTACTACTACTACTACTACTACTACTACTACTACTACTACTACTACTACTACTACTACTACTACTACTACTACTACTACTACTACTACTACTACTACTACTACTACTACTACTACTACTACTACTACTACTACTACTACTACTACTACTACTACTACTACTACTACTACTACTACTACTACTACTACTACTACTACTACTACTACTACTACTACTACTACTACTACTACTACTACTACTACTACTACTACTACTACTACTACTACTACTACTACTACTACTACTACTACTACTACTACTACTACTACTACTACTACTACTACTACTACTACTACTACTACTACTACTACTACTACTACTACTACTACTACTACTACTACTACTACTACTACTACTACTACTACTACTACTACTACTACTACTACTACTACTACTACTACTACTACTACTACTACTACTACTACTACTACTACTACTACTACTACTACTACTACTACTACTACTACTACTACTACTACTACTACTACTACTACTACTACTACTACTACTACTACTACTACTACTACTACTACTACTACTACTACTACTACTACTACTACTACTACTACTACTACTACTACTACTACTACTACTACTACTACTACTACTACTACTACTACTACTACTACTACTACTACTACTACTACTACTACTACTACTACTACTACTACTACTACTACTACTACTACTACTACTACTACTACTACTACTACTACTACTACTACTACTACTACTACTACTACTACTACTACTACTACTACTACTACTACTACTACTACTACTACTACTACTACTACTACTACTACTACTACTACTACTACTACTACTACTACTACTACTACTACTACTACTACTACTACTACTACTACTACTACTACTACTACTACTACTACTACTACTACTACTACTACTACTACTACTACTACTACTACTACTACTACTACTACTACTACNATGATACATATGTCAGAATAATTGAAATTTACAAGCATGCGCGGGGTAAGCGCCACGTGTGCTGTCTCGAATCAACACCATTAAATTACATGCTAATTTAGCGTTGCATTTACACCAGTTTGAAATCATTAAATTTCTCAGGCATTTTTCGGACCCTTAACGGTCAAGTTTGCTATGTTGAATACAATTTTGTATCGAAACGCATTGTGACACTAATGTGTGGTTTCACAATGATAAGTTGATAACACACATTTCATGCGGTGAATATGTCAATAACAAGTTAACAAACATAATAGTAAAACTTTTGTTTTCAATTTAATCATTAGAAACGTAAATCGCAAACTTTATTTCAAAGTCAGCATTTTCGCCGACTACCTTTTAAAAAGATATTTCATGTTATATTTAGTTGTTTTTTATATTTTCGGTTTTAGCGATTATAAAGCATTTTTGTTGTTGTCTATAATATACCTGTAGTAATTGGTGAGAAATGTAAATTGCAAACTTTATTTCAAAGTCTAGCGATTATATAGAATTTTTGTTGTTGTCTATAGTATACCTGTAGTAATTGGTGAACTCATGTTCAACGTTTTATTAATTGAGAACTGTGAATGTAAACAAACTTAACCTTTCACTATTGCATTGTTAGCACCCGTGAATACAAAAGATCGCCGCTACCTGTTGAGAACAAAAGAATGTTTCCCACGCATATCAAATTTAACCCCGCTGTAGTAGCATGCGCTATGAATGAGGTTACACAACATCCCACTATACTTGTTTATCAGCATCTATTAATACAACCTCCGCGTTTTGAGAGATTTGACTGGAACCAGCATAGCTGGATCAAATACACACGCATTGAACTATGTTCATCATGTTCTCTGATCTATTAATAGCCTAAGATTATGAATGGCCTGCGCGCATGAATTGACTAGGAGTACATAGTGGACTATTTTACCATTCATCGCGCCGCAAACTCCTTTTTGCGCGTATGCTTACAGGTTCGTTCGTTGGTGAATGCAAGTTAAGACACTTCGAATCGGAATTCGTGGTCTAGTAACTTAAGTCGTTCTCAAGCGAACAACTAAAAATGGAGTCACAATTTTTATTAACTAGACATTAACCGCCATTCACTGTAATGAAACAGAAAGTCACTTTAAACAACGGTGACAATCGGAAATGTGACACATGATTTTAAAACGGAACATATGTACACATTAAGGGCAATATGATATAAATCAATGCTCCTCTTTAATTCAAATGAGATTTCAGTTTTTCTTGCAGTACTTCCAAATACGTGTTTACGATTTACTTGCTCCCTTTAAGCAGAACGCGTTATAACAACAATCCAACACATACCGTCAGTATATACCTGGTTGAAAAGCTACAATCACCATATTTGTAATGCCGAATATGAACTTACTTGTGTTGTATTATGGTAAAACAAACATTTAAATCGAGTAAATTTAAATGTTCAACTTTCACTCAAAGACGTCATTTTGCATCTTAACACATTTAAGTTAAAAAAAAAAGTCATAATTAATTATAATAAGAATACTTGTATACTAAAATCCAGCTTTTGCTGTTTTCAGTTTAATATTTGAGACATTTGCAAATCTATACCTACCTAAACATGTACGTATAACTATTTAATTGACAATTTACTTACATCACTAAGAAGTATGAATACGTGACCCACTTTTTGCGAACACCGGACTTCATGTGCGTAAAGTATTGTCATATATAAGCCTGTGCAGATGACACTTTCTGTTTTAGTGGAATTTTTGTTCCAAGGTAGTCTATTCTAAACTCAAAATCCAGTCCAGGCTAAAAGTGTCGTCCGTCACGAAACTTAACTCACTTGCATAAGCCCGGTTAGCCCAGAAACAGGATCAAATTCATTAAGCTTACATGCTTCACACCTAAATAGGGTGCTTTCTTTCGATTATATTTCGAGTACTCGGAGAATGTGAATTGTGTCATTACATTACAAGATACATATGTTCACAAAGAACAATACTTTCTGGAGCGTGCACTTTGTTCTCTAAAGATACTGTCTGTACGAATAAAGTATATGTTACAGAATGTATTGATATTGATAAAATCTAGTTTGGCCATGATTGCATCGAGGCAAAACGACACTATTTGGAAGCCCTAAATTTATTGAATGTTAAGAAATCAGATGAGGACAGAATGGATGTATGCGAACGGAAAATGATTTATAAAAAATGGTGAGGAAAACTAAAAAAAAAATGCATGTACAAGTAAAATTACATACAAATGAAACAAAACTACCCAATAGTCGACTTTTTGAAATATTTTATTACTAAATCGTCGATAAGTTCTTATCGAATACCTATACAAGATTCGCAAAATTATTTTTAAAATATAAGCTCAATTAGCTTTGGGTCTTATACTCCAGACGCAGGTTATTTTAACAATAATAACGATTAAAAACGATTAAAAACAAAATGCCGCTATGCAATTGTAACGTTGTAAAGCCTATGGCAGTGATGATCTCTTGAATCAATATGTTATCAAGAGCGTCGACATTCTTGCATCGCATTTATCCTATTGTTATTTGCTTACCACCTAACCATAGAAGGAAAGTCTCCTACTGAAATGTCATCTCATTTAGACAATTTATTATACTTTTCTAGTACAGGAAGTTTAAAAGTAAACAGAATTTTTTATATTGATTTTTGTACATGAGTGAGTCTGTAGCCTGCTGAAATGTGGACCTGCAATGGCTTTGTAAAAAAAAACTGTGATTTGTGTTTTATAACGTAGTTATTGTCTTTCACTGTACTGGCAATATTTCATGGGACCTGGAATATTTAGCCGGACGGCCATTAGGGCACTAACTGTTTTACTTACATCATCGATGTAAAACCCAACATTGTTTGTAAGCTCTTTGATGCATATGAGGGGTCCAATTTAAATTATGCTTCAGAGGTTTGAGGAACTGTCATCGTCAAAGGAACTGGCAAGGATTCATTTAATAGTTTGCAATATGTTATTAAAACTTAAAGTAAACTCCTGCAACGCCTGTGTTTATACAGAATTAGACAGATACCCTTTATACATCAAATGGGCCGTACGTATTATTAGATAATGGAATAAGGTAGCTTTGTGTGATAATATACGTATTAAAACTGTTTATGAATAAGCAGTATCTGACTTATCAAAGGAAGTCGCAATAAGGTATTTCTATAACAAAAACTAACAGGCGACTTTGGATTTAGTTTAATATTTTATGATTTATTAGATAGTGATGTTAACATATTCGTAAATGTATTTAGGAAAATAGTTATTTACTGTTTTATTCACGATTGGTATATTAAATTTGAAAAAAGTTCAATGTAGGACGTGAATAGACATTTTTTATATACGAACCGTATTTAGCCGTAATACCGACAATTCTCAGATCACTCTTCTGTAAAATATGGAAAATATGTTCACACAGTGTTTAGAAATGTGGTAGACTAGCTTAACTGGCTTACACATGTTTGCAATAAGTATCTTTAGCCGGTTTGACACTTAACGTCACAGTGTAAATACACAATTAATGTACAGGTATAACGAAGGGTTTATCCTAAGCATCTGTAAGATGAACATTTGAGTGTTTTTATTGGCTACCATTTATGTTTTTGTTGGAGGACGTCGTTATCATAAGATGACTTTGCCATTCAGTGAGCACTTTTAATGAATGATGTGCATGGTTTGGTTAAAGCTTTTCTACAAAGATTGTTCGTGGGTGTTGAAAGCATAGGATAAAACATATTTGACACTCGTTGTAACATAATATCTTAGATATAACTCGTTTGATTTAATACTGTATCACAAGACTACTCGTTTCAGATCCTATACATATTCGATATTCTATTTGTTTATTATATAGATAATTATACCCCACAAATGATGTTTAGGGGGGTATATAGGAGTGAGCTTGTCTGTCGGTCGGTCTGTCTGTCGGTCGGTCTGTCGGTCCGTATTGGTTGTCCGCTCTCTAACTCAAGTAGTTTTCATCCAATCTCCACCAAACTTGGTCAGAAGTTGTATCTAGATGATGTCTATGTCAAGTTCGAATATGGGTCACGCCGGGTCAAAAACTAGGTCACGGGGTCATTTAGTGCGTTTTAAACATTGATTATGTTCTGTGTCAATGCGGAAGTGGGGGTATTCGTCACCTCTGTGACAAAGCTCTAGTTGATCTAAATATTTAAGTGTCGCACTGTTAGTACGCAGTCTTGTACCTGCATTGGAATAATAGAAAATGTTTGATGAAATGCTTATTATATCTTCATTAGTCATTTCCCACTTGTCTGTGAAAGAAGTTGAGGGAAAATAAACTACACAATATGTATGTTTACAACAACCATACAGTATGGTGTGAAGGTAAGTGTAAACATGCTCGGAACTTTTATGACAAGGCAAAAGAACATCAAAGCTTTGTGCCGTTGAAAAGAAACACATGTTTTTAACTAGGCAAACCTGCAGTACAGATCAGAACCCAATGGTGAATACCGTTGAATGTTTCTTAAATAATTTAAAATAAGTAATAATATTTGTTTAAAAACACATTTATTTGTAACGGATATTGCTTTGTTGTCACCTCAAGGTGAATTTCTTGGTGTTTGCATAAAGTTTTACAACGTAATTTTAAAGTTACAATACTAAAGAACCATTCAGTCGTTATATTTAAAAAGACGTAGTTTAATCACTATATAAATACAATGCTAAACTGAGTTATACTTTCAAATAAAAAGCTGTTTATTTATGTATTATATGTATACTAGTTTGAATATTGTTAAGAGTTTAACGGTAAGTCAATTAATAACTAATTTATAATAACGTTTAAATGCAAAATAAATTGCATCTGGACGAGAACGAAACATTAATTTTAATATATATTTATAACCGATTGTTTGAAAATGAATTGAACCACATCTACATCATGGACTAATTTGTGTCTAAGAATAAATCATGTTCCTGGGTGGCAAATGTGGTTTGCAATGCACCATATAGTTTTACCATGAAATCTAAGTACGAAGTTATACAGCGTGACTAACGAGATTTTGCAGAGCAAGGACTTGATGACTTTAACATCGCTGGGGCAAGTGATTTAACAGAAGCAATGTTGGAGGAGTTAAATCGCATCAGAAGAGTTTGTGTTTACAGCGTTTAGGGATGTTTTGTAAGGAGCAATGATTCCATGCATCATCGCATTTAAAATCATGCTTGTTATGGCACGTGGTTTTCTGGCTTGCATAAGGTATTTGTCAGATTCACTTATCGATAAACTTGCAGAATTGTCGTTGCAGCCGATTTTTCTCGCCATAATAAGAAATATATACAAACTCCCATAAGTATTAACAGTAGAACCTCGTTCTTGAAAAACAAGGCTTAATGCATGTGCCTTTATCGTCGTCCCAGTGTAGCCTCTGCAGTCCGCACAGACTACTCAGGGATGACCTGTTTCGCTTTTATGGAATGTTTGTTCAAAGAAAGTCTCTTCTAAACACACAATTTCAGTTTATGCGATAATTGCCATTCATGAGTAGCCTATGATGACCGCACAGTCTAATCTGGGACGACACTTTACACACATGCATTTAGCCCTGTTGTTCTAGAACGAGGCTCATTATATAAGCATTCATTAGATTTAGTATCATTATGCCTGTCCAAGAAAGACAATGTCATGTAACAAGGCAAACACCATCATGAGGTGCCCTTCAAATAAAACGACGACGAAGATTTTAATCTAATATGCGTTATTAACCCGGAAGAAATGGCTAAATAATTTGTTAAACGCAGACTTTTATTGTGTAATATTTTATATTGGAACAACATGATCTTCAATATTTCTTTGTATCTATGCGTTTATATCAATAGATGTTATTTCCAAATAATGTACATTCCGCCAATGAGAACATTTTGTTGTATCGTTAATATATCATATTCTCACTGGTGCATTGTCGGTATCCTCAGAAATTTGATGGTAATTTGGCAATTTTTAAAAGCATTTAACTTATTAGCACAATAATTAATATGACGCAAGTAAGGTGCAAAGTACATTTGCTCGGGTGTTTTGGGTACATCGCAACTTCTTGGCATAGGACACACATTAAGCGAAATTTTAAAAGAACATATTATAAAATATGAGTGTGAAAGTGCCTTAATCATTTGAACCTGTTTAACAAATTCAAACTGTCGGTATATAATATTTTTTCATATAATCTGTTTTGCAAAGCAACTGCTATTGCGTTTAAAATTAAAAGACCAACACTCCTGTTTAGACATAATTTATTGTTCTAGTGTTTTGAAGGGCACGGTGTAACTTGTCAGTGTTGTTGAGGAAAGTGCCTGTATTGATCAAGAGCGACACAAATATATACATCGTTTTTAAAGGCTTTTTTTTAAAGGGACGGCGGATACGGGACATTGGCTGAATTAGGCACTGCAACAGTATATAAGCTGATCCTTTAATACACGACTTTGCTTGTAATGCGTCAGATGCACATGAGTTAATCACTAGTTGTATCAGTACTAATCATTGTAAGTGGACACTTTCCTTTATTTGGAGTAACGCATTAACTATCAGAATCAGCTACTATCCTCCTGCAAACGTGTATATTTGTACTAGATTAATTATTCTCATTAATAATTAAGTGATGTTTCTCTACGTTCGCGATATTGCATGTAATACCATCAGCATCCAGTGCAATTTTATAAAGCGGAACTAATGATTCCAGCGAGGTTTCAGAAGCAATCGTTTTACCACACTCCGCTTGGCGAACTTACCATTAAAGTCAAACTGAAGTAGCTCTTAAACGATACAATATTGCTTACGATGTTTTTATAATCGGGCTAGGTTTAGAAACACATATCTCAACACCTAACTATATTGTCAGTTTATTCACATGGTCTGAGCACGTTCGAGGGTTGATATATGGCTTGCAACATTCACGTCGATAAATGATTTAAATGCATTCGGCACAGGGAATGAACGATTACTATCTTCACAACGCCTCACACATATTTTGAGCACAATATAGCATCTAACATATCAATTTCCCGTACGCAATTTGTTGCATTGATAACCGTGAATGTAGGCGAAATGACTTATACTTTATGTAGGAAGAAACAAGTTGGGATAAAGCTTGTGGCAGCAATGTTGCATTATAAAAATAGCATGGCCTCTACAATTCTCTAACAATTATTCTTACATTTTTCTTAAAAAATATGGTAATCACTATAAAACAATACCAACATGTTTATTATCGTCCTCGTTTGATACTGATAGTAATTTTAACTTTAATTTTTCTTATTGTTACTTAAAAATACGAGTGCGAATATGTATGGAAATAATTTGGATTCTATATACTTGATAGCTATATTTTTAATTTTAAAGAAAGTGGATTGCATGTTGTTGTTTGAATGTGCAGCATTTAATGCCTAAATCCGACGAAATTAAGTTTATACCTTTATCTAATAATATCGACGTTGGATATTGTGAAACATTTTTACATGAGAATATACAATCTTTTGAATGAACCAAATTATGCTTTCATTAGGCTGGATATAATAAATAAGATGGGTGGTGGAATTCTCGTCTACTTGAACGATAATTTACAATACAAGATATTGTTAATAACAACTTAGAGTCTCAGGATAGAAATGTGTCTCACAAATACAACACCTTTTTAAAACTTAATTTCACATATCAGCCAGAAGATTGAACAGTAGATTGGATGGACTATTACAAAAATCAGTTTAGTGATATTGACAATGTTTACATTATTTGCGACTTTAATATACGGTTCTGTTTGAACTCTAATACATTGGTGAACACAAAATGGTCATCTACTCTACTAGGATATTTATCATATTATCATGTCACATACAAGAGTTACAAATTCGTATTTTTCGCTAATTGGTCATGCATATTCTTACAGAACTGATCGGATGGATCATTTTCAAGTTTGCTTTATTCGAAACACTAAAATTCCCAAAAACAAACAACACACAACAATGCAATACCGACATTATTTTTCAACTTTCATAAATTCCAATCAGAACTTGAAGTTCCCAAACATATTCTATTGAAAATATATATATAAAACAATAATCAAACTCGAAACACACTTTTAAGTTTTTCATTAAATGCACTTGATAATCACGCGCAAGATAAAGAAAACAGAGTAAAATCCGAAACCTTTCCTGGTTGGTTTCGGATTTTGTTTCAAAGACGTAAAGAAAATAAAGAACAATCTTGACATCAGTGTCACCTGCATAAGATTGCATATGTCCAAAAATACTTCAATATTGTTGAAACTATGACTGAAAGTATTTTGGAGTTTCATTGCTTGCTATACAATTATTATTATTATAATTATTAGTATTATTATTGTTATTGTTATAATAATAATAATAATAATAATAATAATAATAATANTATTATTATTATTATTATTATTATTATTATTATTATTATTATTATTATTAAAAAATATCTTAATACAAATAAACGATTGTTTTGTGTTTTCGTGGATATGAAACGTTGCTTTGATTATATATATATATTTTCTATAAATTTAAATGCACTATGGTCAAAATTTTATCCAATAATCCAGTTTGGATGGCATGATGATGCGCATTATATGCATTATGTACCAATCAGTCTAGTATTGTGTTATATATTTCAATCATCATATTTCAATATAGCATTCGGGAAAAGACAGGCGGGGTTTAACATTACCAAATCTATTTTCTCTTTTCTTAATTTAAAAGATTTGTGAATATAGTTGAATATTGGTTTAAAATTACCTATAGTGACATTATAATATTGCGATCCATTTTGGAAGATGGTTTTATTTACCTAAATGATAATATGTTGAACTGGTTTGGATAGAGGGACTAACTATATTAATTTGGATTTAATTACACGTATGTGTTGTTTGATAACACATAATAAAGTATTTGTGCCAATAACCCGAGAATTCGGACAGGTAGATATGACTAAATAGAACGAAAAAATGCGACTCTGCCTATTATGTGACAGCAATATAGTGGAATATAAAGTGTTAATGAAGTGAAATGTAAATTGTTGTTTAAATATAAATATATTAATTATTATTTCAGAGTCAAACCTAGCATGTTTAAATCACACAACTATTAAATACAAAAACCTAATTATCGACCCAGACATAGCATGTTAAATTAACATAGTTATTAAATACAAAAGCCTTAATATAGACTCACACCTAGCATGTTAAACTCACATATTTATTAAATACAACAAAAATGTGAAATGTTCAAGTAAGGCAAGTTCATTTTAGAGGCACTCCCAATTCACCAAATGTTCTTCTCATAGAAATGTTTACTTATGTTATATGTATAACTGTAAAATAATATAAATTATGAGAGTATGTGAAATGCTGTATTTAACCATGGTGTGTACATAATACATTATGCCATTATTATTATTATTGTAATTATCCTTACTTCATTTCTCTGTTTCCTTTGTTAGTATATTATACTAAATTGTATAGTTTTATATTTTCATTCTATTTGTAAATGCTGTTATAGTTGCAGGTAAATTATATCAACTGTTCGCCTGCATGGAATATACTTATCAACGTATACATGTGTGTTGATTGTTCACCCTCGCGTTGACTGAGTAGGCCGGCGACAAGTGTATTAACATTTGTGTGTTAATTATCCCCACGCTTTAAAAGCGTGCCACACTTTAAAAGCGTGGGGATATTGAATTGATCTCCGCTGTCTGTCCTTGCCCAAATTTTGCTGTCTGTCCGTTCTGTGCTCTATCTCCTCCTACACTATTAGCACTAGAACCTTGAAACTTACACACATGGTAGCTATGAGCAACAGTGCGGCGGTGCACTATTTGGAATTTTGATCTGACCCCTGGGTAAAAATTATGGGGGGCGGGGCAGTTTTCCTTATATGGCTTTAGTAAAACCTGGCAACTATCTCATCCTACACTATTAGCACAAGACTATTGAAACTTAAACACATATGAGCATATGTGCGACAGTGCACTATTTGGAATTTGGTCCACGGGTAGTACTTCCACGTACCCCCATTTTTTTTCGTACCCAAAATTTTCGTACCCTATTTTTTTGTCGTACCCATTTTGTTTTTCCTACCCAAATTTTGTTCGTACCCAATTTTTTTTCGTATCCAATATTGTTTTCGTACCCAAATTTTTTTTGTACCCATTTTTTTTTGTACACAATTTTTTGTTCTACCCAATTTTTGTTTCGTACCCAAATGTTTTTTTTGGCATAACTTCTTCATTTATTCACCAATTGACTTCAAATTAATACTAAACATCTCTTATGAAAACACGGTCTATCTCGACCATACATGTCCACATTACCCACCCCGGGTCCCCACCAACATAGGCCTTTTCCACCCACAATTGCCTTTTAATATAACATCTATGCGGCGTGGGGATACGCGTCGGCATCTGCCGCGCCTTTTCTAGTTTATTATGTTCGGACTACGTTTGAGGTGTTACATGCCTATAACTGGTATTCAAGGTCAACTGTAACGTATTGTCCTGTATTGTTTAGGCAATTAGTCACTCGTCTTAAATAACAGAACAGCGGGTGTCTTTCTTGAAAGTGTTGCGATTTTCATATATCCTATACTATTATACTATGTATACATAAAAAAAATATTAACCTATGTTTTCTTCACATACACAATGTTGCTGCTTTATTAAAGTAAAATCTCAAAATTCAATATCACTCATTAAAAACATTTTTTTATAAACAGTTGCTATTATTATCTATAATTCACTTTTATTATAACACTCTGACATAAATAGGTACAGTTTTCTAATATACCATTCAATGTTAACTTCACGTTGCTACATATACAATATTTTCATTCACATGGTATGAGGATGTTTTATCATATTGACTTTAAGATTCGGTGTTATGACCTAGTTTTAAGACGCACATGCCCCGTATTCTTACTTGGTCTATACAGTATCAGAACAGAACAGAACATATCTTTATTTAACTCAAGTTACAATTGCAACATATGAGTATACAGAACAATATTGTCATATAAACATAATTTTCACATGACATGGTTAGATAAGATCTACTAAGAAAAATAAGTAACATACATTTTCCTAGGTAATAATTATTTAGGGAATTGGAAAGGGGGGTGGGTGTCCAGTTGATTTTTGACCTAGTTATTGGACTTTTACCTGGGCGTAGTACATTTTAAATGTATAGTAACCTCAAATATTGAAACAGACTATAGGTTATTGACAAGCGCGTGGAGAAGTAATTGACGGGTGACGTAAGCATGGTCACGTGAGTTAATCAGGTCAGTGTAACAGACATGAGAGTTGTGTTGACATGTGCGATTCACGCCTGTTTAACAATTTTGGAGTTTTCTTTGTTAAGCATGTGGAATAATCTTGTGATTTTTACCGGATATATATGTGAACATTCTTCAATGATTAACCAGAGCAAAGACTTATCAATATATATTGATAAGTCTTTGACCAGAGGCACCACATTTGGACCTGTACATGGGGTGAGTTTAATATTCTCACGTAATTGATAATGTGTAGCAGTCTAGCTAGGATACTGCAGAAACGGGAGTTATGGTGTCTGTACAACAAAATTAATTGAACATGGTACAAAATATTACAACCTCGATATTGCAACAAAACAAACGGCGGCTGAATGCACAATAGGTAAAGAAAATTAGTACATGTAGTTCTTAATATGTGTCTTACACTATAACAAGGATGCACTGTTAAAAATACATGCTATGCATGCGCATAAGTTTAGGAGCAAAACTTAAATCAACAATAGTATCATAGAGGTATATTACAGCATTTGTAACTATAGGATTGTTGTAGTGCATAGGCACTTGAAAAGATGATCATGTTATACAACACAGTGTGACATTTTCTTGCATTGAGAAGTAAAATTAACTATGCGTACACAACTCAACTTATATAATATGCATGGAAGAGACATATAACAATGTTTATAAATTAGTGTAGTAAGTTTTAGGTACTTGAAAATAATTAAATTATCTAGAAACTGTATTCATTAGTATTTGCATGAATTTGGAAGTGTTTTAATACAATAGTTGAAGACCTTAATAGTAATTCTTTGTATTTTAACATATTTGGTCTGCAGAAGTTATATTTCTTTATATATTTTTTCCTATCTGACTCAAAGAATGGGCATTTCAGCAAAACATGGAATTCATCTAATACATCATTAAGATTACACTACAGAGTGTGCATTTTCTCTCTGACATATCAATATTTTCCCATCTACCGGTTTCTATTGGAAAGTAATGATTCCCAGTTCTAAATCGTATCATACTTATTAATGCTTTTTCACTTAATTTCAGCAAATAACTTTCAAGATTCATATTGTCTTTTATAAGTGAGTAATTTATACCCTTACTAGAGTTAGCTAGAGATGTATGCCAACTTTGGACATTTTGACCTAAAAGGATATCCTTTATTGTATATTTAACAGTTGTGTCCCTTATATTATTTTGATGTAGCCAAATATCATTTCTTCCAGTGTCAACGAGTATAGATTTAATTTTTTGTATCCATTTTGACTCAAAATCTGGCAGATTAAGCATATATTGGTAAATCCTAAAAGCTATTTTACTTTGTTTTCCTGTAATAAGTCTATTCCAATATCCTTTCATTCTACTCTTAATAGTGATTTCAATAGGGTACCGACCTGATTCAGCGTACAACATATACAACTGTGTGCTTTTTCTGAGATGAAGTACTTTTCTTAGGAATTCACAATGGATTTTTTCTAGCAGTGTACAATCTTCATATCCCCAAATTTCTGAAGAGTATGTTAAAATTGGTATTATAGTATTATCAAACAGTTTAAATATTAGGTCAATTGGTAAGTTTAAATTGTAAATACGTTTATACAGTAAGTGAAGAGCTTTTCTAGCCTGCTGTGCAAGATGTTTTCTGGTTGTGAGGAAACTGCCAGACTTTGCAAAAAAGGTACCTAAATATTTATAGCTTTTAACAATTTCTAGTGCTGTATCACCAATTTTAAAGGAATAATTTCTGTCAACTCTTCTCCCAAATATTAGAACTTTAGTCTTACTTATGTTAATATTCAAATTCCAAGTATTACACTATTGAACAAAATCATTTAAGCAATTTTGTAATTTAATGGGGTCCTCTGCTAGCAATACTGTATCACCGGCATATAATGGTATTAGGATTTTCAAGAAGAACTCTGCATAATTTTCAGTGTGTGGAAAATCTATTCCTAAGTTACCTCTATTTACTAAAAATGTTTCTAAGTCATTCAAGAATAGTTAAATAGTTAAAACAGCACAGGAGAGAGATTTTCACCCTGCCTAACTCCACAATTGCATCCAAAAAAGGGGGATTTTTTACCATTTAAGGAAATACATGATTTGATATTAGAGTACATATTTTTTATTATATTAAAAAAATTGCCATTGATATTATTTTCTAGTAATTTTTGCCATAGCCCTACCCGCCAAACAGAATCGAAAGCTTGATAAAAATCTATAAACATGCAAAATAACTTCTTTTTTGCTGTCTAAGTCCTAATATTTCAACAATTGAATTTAATGTGAAAATGTGATCTAGTGTTGAGTAGCTTTTTTAAATCCTGCCTGATTTTCAAGTATAGTATTATCTTCTAAACAATTATTTAGCCTATTTTTTAATACAGAGGTAAAGAGTTTGCTGACACAACTTAATAGGGTTATTGGGCGGAAATTTTCAGGGGCTTGTCGGTCACCTTTATTTTTATATATAGGGATAATAGTTCCAAGAGTCCATTTAATAGGCAGGATTCCTGTGTCCATAATGAGATTGAAAAGGGTAACATATAGGGGTAACAATTTATGGCTGGTTGCTTTTATATATTCATTTAAAATGTTATCTATTCCAGCTGCTTTACCATTTTTTAGAGATTTGATGCATTTAGTGATTTCTTCTGGGGTGATTTGCGAGTTTAGAATATTGTCTGAGTTATTAGCTATATTAAGATTATTTAGGATATCGGTTTCATCCGTGTCATGATTATAGTTATTGCTAGCTTGTTTAAAATGTTCATACATGGCTTCTATTGTTGACATTTCTGTGGACTTCTTTTTATTAATTCTATTTAGATATTTCCAGTAGTCTTTTGGGCGTTTACTCTGCATATTTCATCAATGATATAGTATCAATACGAACATTCTGATAAATGTTTATTAAGAATGAGTCATTAATGAGGCCTCCACAAAGTAGTAACGTATTTTGTACGATTTGATCTGATGCCCTACGTTTTGGACGCACATGACCCAGATTCAAACCTGATTCATTTAGATAAAGATTCCTCAACACGAAGTCATACATTTTGGTGCTTTGGTGGCAAAACAATTTTGATTTAAGATTTGACTTGCCAACTTTCGGACGTGACCCAGATTCATATATTGCATATTGTTCAGATAAACATTCTGACAAAGGCTCATTAAGATCTAGCAAAATATGAGGTCCACACACACACACACACACACACACACACACACACACACACACACACACACACACACACACACACACAAATATATATATGTGTGTGTATGTGTGTATATTATTGTCACTGAACGAGCAATCAACATTAATTCAAATACGAGAATGTTTTGTTATACATAAACTGTAGAATCATCAATATTACCAGCAATCAGGCGGCATAAATGACAAATTGCAGTATGTTTTTATCCTGATTTCTTTAGCCCTATCAAGTATCCTTATGGCTTGCCAGTGAGTATTATTAAGCATTTAACACTGCATTACGTTTAAATATAGTTAGCTAACTATTATTTATAGATTTAACCACATAAAGAACGAATTATAATTAGCAGCAAATAGGAGATTATATTGGATATTACCATTTTCCAATAACAAAAGAGCACATCACACAAACGTAAAACACACTGATTCATGTCTAAAAAACATAAACGGCGAATTCAATAAATTGATATTTGGAACCGACTCTCACCACGGGCCGAAATTTATTAACATACTTAGTTAACGTATTTCCAAAAACAAAATCAGATCAATCACAGTTTATGCCGTTAAATGGGTAAATATGTGTACTTATGTATCAATGTTCAATATATCATAACGTAAACTGGTTTAAGCATCACTTACGGGAAGTTTGAAACTATCCAGACTGCAAAACTTGGAACATCTAGATATCTCCGAACACATTCATCATTATCGATTGCCAAAATGTAGACCTAAGTGTTGCAATCGACATGCTTCACAAAGTGTCTGAGAAATGAAAATGGATCTACTACTGCCGTAATTATCTACACAGACTACCGTGCTTTCAATGCGAGGACGGCTTGTCAATATATTGGGGGATCTTGGCAGATATGTATGAGTGTCTTGTCAGAATTCCTAAATGTTGCGAACTGTAACAATATTCAATACCATGAACGGGGTAATTGAAGAAGTTTTATGTGTTCAGGAAATAAAATATATTGAGCACAAAATGTTAAATCACGTATTTAATATGATTTAACGCTGTTATTTGAATGAATTGTCATTGGTTATAATAATAAAAATACTGTATCCATTGACATTACTTTGCGAAAACAAAGATTTCATTTATTTATAAGTAATTTATGTACATCAACAGCTTCAAACAGTTGTCATCATATTCATAACAAAACATCTATCATTTGCTGATATTATTTATGCGAAATTTTAGTGACAGAAGACTGTAGAATTTAAATGAATTTGTTGTTCATGCGTTTATTTACACGTATGTGTTTTTTTTATTAAGTATGGGCTTAGTGTTAGATTAGGCTGGCCATCAACCGGCTTAATCCCCAAATGCTTTGCAATGCCCGTTCCAATGCGGTAACCCCAGCTTTAACTTTTAATTAATTTTTAATTTCGTATGTATGCATTGTTTTATTTTGCATAGCAATTGGTAATTTGCCTTAAATAAGAGATTAACAGACGTTTTTCTCCAGATAATGTTTCTGGAATTTCAGTTTTCCTATACATCAACTGATAAGAATGTCAACAGCTTATATCAATGCCAGCAAAGCTTTCCGTTTATTTAAATCACTTGTCTTACCAATCATTTTCATCAACGAATATTACTTTTGTTTATCTTAATATGCACACAGTGGAACTCTAGTTGCATCTGCGGCAGAGATATCTAACTATCAAAACAAGGTTCTTTACGAATGGCAAGTGACAAAATTCTTAACAATTAGACACAGGAAAATAGCACCCGACGAACACAAACAAACCGGAATAGAACCGGAGTAACCTTCCTGTAACGGTTAATGCAAAGCAAAGCATTGCTAAACCAAAAGTAATATTTGAAAATCGTGTTCACATAACAATTCCGTAAAGTTGTTTAACATTTTTCTAGAAATAAAGTTGCTAAAGAAATGTTTGGAAGTTTAATTTAAAATGCAATCTCACTATGCGGTTGAGGAGTTGTATTAAAGACCGGAGAAGCAGTATAAAAGGGCCACAAACTCACAAAATGTCTACTTTTCAGTTGTACACTGGTGTGTAAACAGCAAAAAACAAAAATGATTTTTTCATAATATTTAAGTTTGTTTTTAATATTTTCCAATGAAATTTGGTATATATATACTTCAGTATACAAACAATATGTTTGTGTAATTTGGTGATTGTAAGTTATATAGTTATTGACTTACAGAAAAAAGTTTTTGTTGTCTGCTTGAAATTCAAATTTCCCTGTAAATGCTAAGCAACGCCCACTTGAAAGGTTATGAACTTCTCTCAGCCAGTAGCTTGCAAATGACTCAGATCAAGTTTTCAGCTTCAACACTATACCATATTGCTGTCTGCTCATAAAACACTGTTTCTGTTCATAAACGCTCTGATGTTATCAGCAAAGCACTGTCAGATAAACCCAGCCCACTAGTTAATGAAGGTTTTCATTTTACCACCGCAAAATCAAGCAAGTGTGACCCGGCTTTTAAGCATTTCTTTTCATCGGTATTATTGCCTCAAACTTAAACATAGTGGGACTGCGGTTTAATCAGCAGGATATTATTTTTATCATCAAGACAAGGACCTGTAATTGAGGAACGTTACAAGTGCCATACAATAACACATAGGACCACAACTTATGACAGACAGAACATCTATGAATAACACTGAGGTCATCGGCATCAATCGGTAACTCAAAGCATAGCATTGAGGGTTTCAGGTTTAGGGTGTCCTTATCTCAATTTTTGCCCGGATTTATACAGCAAACATTTATTTATAAACGAAAATTAACCGCATAGTTTCACAGTCAAATCAAACTGCACACCTTTAATTTAATTACAATTTAACCACTCAGTGTGCGAATGTTTACCAGATCAACTGTAATATATGTGGCACGAAGAAAATAAATAAAAAACAAATATCAAACTATATCATGTCTTTAATGTAAAAACTTATGAGATACAGCATCATATTGTTACATATTCAGATAAGTGTATTCTACTTCCAGGAAGAAACCGTAACCTTGGTTTTTAAAAGCAAAATGATATATATGTTACATATGTCATAATAACAATGCATGCAATGCTATTTTGCAACCAAACTGTATTTAAGAATGATTAGAGTTCCTGTCAAACATTACCTTTGACGATAAACACTGCTAGCGTGGCTCTGCAATTGTACTTATGTTATTGTCTAATAAAATGATGTCTGTATTGTGATTTGATGTATATGCCATTGGCCACTTGCCTTGAATATTTGTTTTGACTAGTTTCGGACTATTTGCTCTTGAGCCCACAAAAGCCGATTGGACATCAAACAATATCTATCTTTGATTTATGAGGTATGACGTTATGAAATTTCACGTAGGCAAGTTTCATATAATCATTACCCCATAAGTCCATGTCGTTAAAGTTTACTGGACACACCTGACCGATTTCGACAATCTACACGAGCCATTAGTTTACCTGACACTGAATTAGATGCAAAAACCCAAGCGTACCTCATACGCCAAGGTAGTGATGACATCGCCAACATCACCCGACGAGACCTCGCCAGTAACAAACAATTCCCCAACCATTGCCATGCCCGAGGAAACCATGTAAAAAATAATTCATTCAACTTCACCTTCGAAACCCTAATTTAAACTTTGGTAGAACAACGAACGACCAGCGTTTTTATGAAACTCACAAGTAAATCGAAATCGTTTTAAAAGTAAATGATAACCTCAATAGGGAAAGGAGAAGTTCAATTACTGGAGGCCAAACTATGCGGCCAAGAGCAGCACTCGCGGAGTAATTTTGTGCGCATTTCAGGCGTTAAGAAAATTAATGTTGACAACGCCGATGACATCGTGTTGAAAATATCGAAAGCTGTCGGCTGTGACATCACTATAAATTACATTAAACCGATCTCATAGGATAGGAAAGCCTAGCCCACGCGACAATTTTTATTCAGATAGAGTGAGACACATTAAGACCTACCACGCAGGAGAAGTTTCTTTGTTTACTATGCTACTAGAGAACTTGTGAAGAAAGGTCAGCTGCTTGACATATATA
>VMBQ01005403.1:23915-50590 GCA_007657795.1 Dreissena rostriformis | reverse complement strand
ACAGGGCTTTCCTTAGACCTCAAATCTCAAGAGTCAATGACTCTTGGGACCATATTTTCAAGAGTCAAAATCAAATTTGTACGAGTCATAATTATAACGCAGGAGAGTCAATGATGTTTTCTATATAACTATAATTTTACTAGCTCTATATTCAATCCATTTTGATGTAAATATATATAACTATAAAGACTAAAGTATTTCAAAGATAATATGTTTATGAAGCAGTAGCCAACATAACACAAAATGTGAAATATGGGGAGGGGGGTATATTTATGTTGCATAAATTTAATATTTAATATCTTTTTTATCTTTACAAAACATACTATATACCTTGCAATCATATTTCCAATTGAAACAACAATAACTCCTGTTGAAAACACAATCCTTTAATAATCAATTTTATTTGCAAGGTAATTATAATATTTTGTTTAGAAGTAATAATTAATATTGAATTTTAATATTAATGTTTTTTTCTAAACAAAATATTATAATTACCAAGAACGTGCAAATATAATTCCAGTTGAAACAACAATAAAACCAGTTAAATACACAAGTCTTTGACAATCACAACTGTGTTTACCGAAATGACATCAATTAAACCTATCCCAAAAAAACTGCACGCTGTTAACACCTGTCACTGCTTGTCTGTAGACATCAAAGGTCTTTGATGTCGGGGCCAGTTAAAACTGTAAATTTGTAACACGCTCAGCACGTGGCATTTCAAGACAAAAGGCATTTGCCATGTGTGAAAATTATCGGACTTTTTTTTACTGCACTAGATAATTCGGATTTGAGGAAATAAATTGTGTTTGCTGGAATTTAAATGGGAGCTTGCTTTACAGGTATTGTTGTGTTTACAGTCCGAGTTCTTGATACAGAAATTAAATGATCATGACCAAGATAATAAGTATTAAGAATCATCATTATTGGGGACATACGTTAATTGTTCGCAGAATTCGTCGGCATCAACTCATCTTTTCCCGTCCGGGACCATTTTAAGGCATCTACTACTCGCGAAAAGCAAATTTTCGCGGTTTGAAAAAACGGACAATACAGGCGTGGTGCATAAAATATACATACCTGTCTACCAAGAGCAGATACCAATTAATACATAGAGACCGACATTATTTTAATCCACATTGTTTTCGGGACAATAATTGCGATAATTGACATCAATTAACAAAGTGTCTCGTCCGGTGTCATGTTTTCTATTAGCCGAAATGGAGTTTGTAACCCATGTTCTGAATAGTCAAGAGAGATTCCTGCCAAATACCCGTATGACCTGCGCTGTTAAAAGTTAAACTTTCGCGCGTCTTTGAACGGAGCAAACATGAAGTAAAACAGGGTTGGGTGTATTCAGCTTTGGAAATACATTCTGAAATATTGTGGAAGTATTTCTCAAAATATGCTTTACAGTGTATTGTATGTTATTATATATTGGATATTATTAAAACTGACGCGGGTGAGTCCATTCTGTTTTGATGGGTTTAATAGATGTAAATGTTCATGTATTTTTTTCCGCAAACAGCTGATAACAAACGCTTTGATAAAAAATGAACGTTGATACGCGTGTCATCGAACCAGCAGTGTTTTAATTGGTCATTATTAGATTCTTCAATGAGCCGAACTCCGCCTACTGGGCGGACTTGTGCTTCAATGATTGGAAACGCGCGATAACGGTTAGTGTCTACCAAAAGGGATACTCCGCCCCAAGCCAATTATCGCTTAGTCTTAACAACTTTTGATCTCGTTGACGCAAGTCGGTATAATTCCCCGGGTCAAATGTGACGCATGACGTAATTTTCTCACGAGTCAAACAAGGGTCTTCTGTAATTTTCAAGCGTCAAAACCCGGGAGCTCGGGTCAAAGGAAAGCCCTGATATACATGCGCTCTTTTCTTACACGAAAAACACATGGCTTATATCTAGAAACGGAAGTATTAATGTTTAATTTGACGTTAATTTATCTTGTGTATTTCGAAAAGGCTTTCGGACTAAGCAATTTACAATGTTAATTATAATTTATTCTTCTTGTTTAAATAATGTTTTGTTTTTTTGTGCATTGATCTTATGGATGTTAAATTTGATTATTCCAGGTAAGTTACATAAGTAATTTAACTAATTGGATATCGCGAAAAAATGCGTACCAAAAATACATATATGACTTCATATATTGCTATATGTATACATGTCCCGGAAAATGGGCAAAAGTCCCGGAAAATTGAGCACAATGTCCTGGAATCGGTCCTAAAATTTATGGCATGTATGCTTGTATCGATACATCACACCGGAATGGGAGAGTGCTCGATTGCAATATGCATTAGGCTGACTAAACTTGAAAATTTGATTCACTGAACTATTTAAAGATTTGCTATAATAAATGTCCAATTGGTACAGGGGTATTCCCTCTGAACACCGAATATATCTCCTGACATGGTGTGCGCCCACTGCTCTTATGCTAGAATCTATGATGTTTTCATGCAATATTTTCTGAAAATTGAGAGAAGTGAAAGTAATTTGTTTTGAAATGTTGTATAACCACTACAGTAGTGCAGTCGTCTGCTTCACTTTGCAATTTATGTGAACATTTTATGAAAATGACCAATAAAATGTATGGAATAAGGATACATTAGGTTGATTTTAGTTGAAGTAAGATTTTGAAATGCAAATATATCTGTTTTTCCTCATTTTGGTTGTTTTTGTATTTATTTTCAAGCGTAGTAATGTTAGAAAAATAATAAAATACTTGGAGCTCATGACTGTGACATCATCACGGGAGCCTCGATTTTCGATATCAGGAGTCCCTCGAAATAAGGCAATTCTACGATATATGCATTGATGTTGGCTTGTAGACAAGTCAATCAAGTATAAATTTGACATTTAAATAGGCATAATTGCACTAGTTTTGTGTTTTATTAATTTGACAGTTAAACAGGCATGAGTCGACAAATAAACATTACATAAAAAATAAGAAAATTCAAATGGAGATTATTCTCATCAGTCATTCAAAAATTTTGTTGTTCAAATTATTGGCACCCTTGGCAGAAAAGTCTAACTTACAACATCGAAAGTGTCCAAAGAGCTGAAGCTAGATATGTTTGTAGCAACTATAGCTTCCAGAGTAGCGTTACTCATATGCTAAATGAGCTTGGTTGGCCCACCCTAGAAAGCCGCAGACTCCAAACCTCCCTCATCCTCCTCTATTAAATTTAGTACAACCTTGTTTACGTTGACCATGACCACCTCACCCCTACCCGTAACTTGAACTTCCTGATCCCCCATTCCCGTACACAGTACCACCTAAACTCCTTTTTCCCGAGAACCCTAAGACTTTGGAATAGTCTCCCATACCTGGTCAAGTTCAGTCCCAGCCTAGATATCTTCAAAGATAGGCTGGTGACAGTTACAGTTTAGCCACCCTACCATGTTTTTAATCTTGCACACTTTTATCTTTGAACTTTTATCTGTTAATCTGCACTAATATTTTATTTTTAACACAGTTTTCTTGACAGCGCCTCCCAATCATAGTCAGGATTGATTGTTCGGGAGTAACAAGTAGAAGTAGAAGTAGAATTGTATTTTCCATCAAAATGCAAGTGTGCTTGAGTGTATTAAACATATGGTAAAGTACTGGTTTATACTAAATGACTCAAATAAATCATTTGGATAGTGTTTCTTGTAAAAGAAGAGTAAATAATGTCTGTTTTATGATCGATAATACACAATGACGCATTGTATTTGTAATGTCACTTGTGTGTGGAAGCATGTAATATGTTGCCCCACAGCGTCGTTTCAAAGCTACAGTCAAATTACCATTTCAATTGGTTAATAACAGTTAAATGTGCAACAAAACACTTTGATTAGGGCTTATGAAGTATTGTATACTTTAAGAATTTTTGATAAAGTGACTCCTGCTAACTTTGATCATTAGTTCACCAACTGGAAATGAGTGCACGTGTACTAGTTTCTAAAGTTAGAACGATCATTGTGCTGTAAGAGATTAGCTTTCACAGCTGTAATTGTCAGATTTCTGAAGTCATTGCAACTGAAATTTACTAATAGTCAGTTTGCACCTGGTGATTTTTTAACACTTTTTTAGGCGCCCAGCTTTCTGTAGAACTTAAAACCAATATTTAAATGACTATTGCTTGACATTTTGAAATACGATATATGTACAGTGTATTATAAAATATTTAACATCAATATCATAATCTAATGCTTTTGCAAATTTGACTGATTCTGCTGAAAAAATATGTTCGTTTCTTCTGAACATACCTCCTCTTCTCCAGATGCTGCAGAGATCATTCAGACGCGTGCCAAGGAGACAGGTGGATACGAGTACTACGTGCACTACGATGGATGTAAGTGAACACGGTTATTGGAATTGCTTATATTTGTTATTTGGCCTTGAATATCTTGTGTGTAATTGCCAAAAATGTGTATGTTTAATGTACCGACACATGTTCCTGCGTGCATGGTGGTATGAATACTTGAGTACAATTTTTTTAGTCCATAATTAACTTAAATCCAATTAATCACATGACGACAAATGCAAAAATGTTATATGAAAGAACTTGACTTATAGTATTTTCTACAAAATAACCTACATCTGGTAAAACAAATATTTCAACAGGGCTCCACCTGGCTCACCATTTTTGTTTGAAAATTTGCTTTTAAATGTTTAAATTCTTTTCCTTTTGTCAATTTTATGGCATTTTACAATTAAAATTTGAATCAAGACAAGGCCTTTTAGTAATAGCAGAGCAAGGCCTTGTCTTGATTCAAACATACTGAACTTCCATCACTCTCTGTCCCGTCTCAGTCAACCGTCGTCTGGACGAGTGGGTGGACCTTGACCGCTTGGACCTGACCACTAAACTGGAGGACCAGCAGAGCAAGATAAACGATGTCAAGGTCATGACGACTGACCTCAGCGACGGAACTGACCGCAAACTGACCCGCAACCAGAAACGCAAGCACGACGAGATCAACCATGTCCAGAAGGTATTGGCTTTTAAAATTTAGACTTGTGACAATTGATCTTTTTACTGAAAATTAAGAGTTAATGAATTAGTTTGCTCATTTGATTAAAACTCTGTTAGATCATAAAAAATTGATTAGATGTTTGTCAGAATTTTCGCACCTAAAAATCGTAAAATGAAAATATTAATATAAGCAGAAAACTATTGGCAAAATATAAAGCTTTGAATGTGCATTTGGCAGAAATGTTAAAGATAAAATATTTGTATAGCTCGGGTTCAGCATCACATACTGTGCAAATCTTAGCAAAATATTGATGGATTTTTAAGTTGCACAAATGTCAACCATCATAACACTACGTTTCATGTGTTACATTTGTTTCCTTATCTCAAAGGTCACACTTAGAGGTTGATGTTATCTCAAAGGTCACACTTAGAGGTTGATGTTATCTCAAAGGTCACACTTAGAGGTTGATGTTCAGATTTGTCCATAAACTGCTTGTCTGGACTGTTACTGCTTGTCTGGACTGTTACTGCTTGTCTGGACTGTTACTGCTTGTCTGGACTGTTACTTTCAACAAATGACCATCATCCAGACATGTGTTATAGTGCCTCCTTACCTCAGATTTGTCCATAAACTGCTTGTCTGGACTGTTACTTTCAACAAATGACCATCATCCAGACATGTGTTATAGTGCCTCCTTACCTCAAGGTCGAGGTCATACATAGAGGTCAAAAGTCAAATTTTGCACAAATGTAAACCATTATAACCAGATGTGTCACGTGTAATACTCGTCTCCCCAACTCAAAGGCAACTGTGCCTTGTTTTATTCTACATATGGTCTGGCCTCTGATAGAATTGAGAATGGAATATAATATTTATTTCGCTGGTTCCAATTTTTCCGATTGAATTCTGTTGAACAACTATTAGTTGTGGGCTTGTTGTTTATTTGGTTTGTCCATATTAATAATGATGCACACTTGCATTAAATATTGAGGCTAGAATATGAATTGTGTGCTTCTATTAAAGAATTCTAATCATGCAACAGCTCGTATGGATGCTGGTGCAGGTTTTGTAACTTTGGTACGATGTTTATTGTAGACATATGCAGAGATGGACCCCACCACAGCTGCCCTGGAGAAGGAACATGAGGCAGTAAGCTACAACACTTAAATTATCTATTCAATTAAAAAAAATCCAATCAGTCTCGCTCGGTATAACTTGTTTATGTTTGAAGATCAAACGACAATGAAAAAATAAAAGACATCATCAAGTTGCACAAAAATGGCTCTATTGTCAAGCTTTTATCAGATTTAAGATGTCGTTTTTTTCTGTAAACCTTGTCATGTGTCTCTTGCCTGCAGATCACGAAGGTGAAGTACATAGACAAGGTGCAGATAGGCAAGTATGAGATAGACACCTGGTACTTCTCACCATATCCAGACGAGTACGGAAAACAGTCCAAGCTCTTCATCTGTGAATACTGCCTCAAATACATGAAGCTGGAGAAGACCTTCCGCTATCATCAGGTAAGCGCAGGCAAGCTATCACCAGGTAGGCACAGTCTCCAGCATCATGTAGTGTACTCATAGGACTCACCCTGCTTGAGTTTTCTTTAGCTATTTTTTCTGTAGAAGAAAATAAATTCTTTTTATTTCGGCTGTTTTATGGAATAATATGAAGAAAAATAAATACTATTTCATTCCGGCTACCTTGCTCATTTAAAGACATTTGCTAATTTGAAGACCTGCTCATTTGAAGACGTTTGCTCATTTGAAGACCTGCTCATTTGAAGACATTTGCTAATTTGCCAAATGGCAGAGGAAGCCTTGTATATATAAACATTTTATGAAACATTAGCTTCGTTAGCACTTGATTAATTCTTATTAGCTTGAACAGTGTGGCACAGTACAAAAACAGCACGGCACAGTACAAAAACAGCATGGCACAGTACAAAACAGCATGGCACAGTATAAAAACAGCCTGAAGGGGTTTCACTGGCCCCAAAAAAGTTGTCAGCACTTTTTCCTGGTGTGAAAACCGTCGGTTATTCCAACCTTATTAATATTATATAATAAGAACAATCATTTAAGACCATGATTTAACGAAACCTTACTATATTAATGTCATTGACTGTTATTACTTTTAAAATTATATAAATACATAAATAACAATAAGTTCCTTAATAAGTCATACCTTGTAAGACTTAATAAGCTTTATTTTGTATATAAATAACATTATTTCCACTTGATAAACATGACCAACAGCACAGATAACCAAAATATTATATTAATGTTAACATCAATGTAACAGTATGCTGTATACATGTTTAAAATATAGCATAAATAAATTATCTCAATTCAAATTGTTAAACAGTTACATTTGGTCATTTGCACATGATTTACATCAACTTCTAAGGTTAAAATGTTTTCTGTTAGTGTTGGATGATTTCCAGGTTCAATAAAATGAATGTTTTTCACGCCTATTTCTTGACAGAAAGGCCCAGGATAATTGCCACCATCCATTCTAGTTGTCTGATATATATACAACATATTTTTTATAAAGTATACACAACAGAACAACACATAAATGTCCCTATTTTCATATGTCCAAATTTTAACATATCTGAAATATAGAACATCGAGTGAATGGCCAACTTTTTATTTCAGAAAGTGTTGGTATTTAAATGAAACTTTATCCTTTCAAGAACATTATAATAATGAAACAATAAAACAGAAATGCTCACAAATGCCTGTTGAAACAAGATTTCATGTGTTTTTGTGGAGAAATCAAATGCTTTTGCCATGGCATTGATTAAAGAAAAAGCGGCCCTTATAATCGTTATAATTATTGATTGTCGTGACAGTTTGTCCAGTATTACATAATTTATAACTCAATATCATAAAGGAGCCGTTAATCCGATAATAACCCCCATTAAACTTGACAATAGCAGTAAAAACACTGTCTGTAACACTTAGACGCTTCAGTGATTTCAATTTGCACTCTGCACTGTAGGTCGCTTACATCGTCGTTTATCAATGTTTACAACTGACACACTCACAGTACATTTTTGGATAGGATTTTACCGATTTTTTAAAATTCGCCACTTAAAAAAAATTAGAGCCACTTTAAAAAAATTAGATCCATTTGCGACAGTGGCGATCGACAGCGAAACCCCTGGCCTGGCACAGTACAAAACAGCATGCCAAAGTACAAAAACATCATTGCACAGTACAAAACAGCATGGCACAGTACACAACAGCATGCCACAGTACAAAAACAGCATGGCACAGTACAAAACAGCATGCCACAGTACAAAAACAGCATTGCACAGTACAAAACAGCAAGGCACAGTACAAAAACAGCATTGCACAGTACAAAAACAGCATGACACGTACAAAAACAGCATGGCACAGTACAAAAAATGGTACATTTTAAAAACAGCACAGAACAAAAACAGCACGGCACAGTATAAAAACACTTTGCCAAAACATTTATATGAATATATGTTTTTGTAATTGAGTTACGGCCATGGAATGCTAATTTAGGACATACGCCTCTTTCCTCTTCATTGGGAAATATGTTTTCCACAACATTTAAGCAACCCTTCCCCCTGCGCCCACTGATGTATGACGTGAAGGTGTGATAAGAAAACCAAAAAGTCTTTATCAAGTTACAAATGATACAATGCATATTTAATTTGTTGGCCACCAATGATTCATAAAATTGTCTTTATGAGGAACCTCTACAAATGTGATAATTTAGCCCAATACAAGTTTGATCTAGATTTTATGTTATAAATTTCTCTCTACCTTATGTTGTAGAGCCAGTGTATCTACCGATTCCCTCCCGGCAAGGAGATCTACAGGAAAGGAACACTCTCTGTGTTTGAAGTGGATGGCAAAGATAGCAAGGTATTGTGTCATGAGTACTTTTTTGAAGTAAATTGAGACACCCTCTGGGAAAATGGGGCTTGATGCATATGCATAAATTGTTGTCCCAGATTAGCCTGTGCAATACACAAAGGCTAATCTTGGTCGACACTTTTCACTTTTATGGTAGTTTTCGTTTGAAGAAAGTCTTTGTTTTGCAAAAATCCAGTTTACACAAACAGTGTTTATTTAGATGAATGCTCAAATTATTTTTATACTTTATGCATAAGCCTAGTTTTCCCAGAACATGGCTCATTTCATGTTGATTTGTTTGTGCAGATCTACTGCCAGAACCTGTGCCTGCTAGCCAAGCTGTTCTTGGACCACAAGACTCTGTACTTTGATGTGGAACCCTTCCTCTTCTACATCCTCACTGAGGTGGACAGGCATGGCTGCCATCTTGTAGGATACTTCTCCAAGGTATACATTTTGGGTGGCTGGTTCTTTTGGTTGAGCACTGTACTGTCTATCCAGGATTCAAACTGTGTGAGTTCGACCCATGGCCTTGCGACATAAGTTTTACCTCGTTAGGTTAAAAATGAGACCATTCTCCCCCTACTTGAGTGCTAAAGGTGAGCTATTGTGATAACCCTATTTCCAGCGTCCACGGTCTTTCAATATCCAATGTGTAGTGTCCGCAGTGTGTCGTCAACATTTTGATCGTTACCACTATTGACGCCACATTTTTTATCAAATTTAATGAAACTTGGTCAGAACATTATTCTTAACAATAATTAGGCAGGGTTAGAATGTGGGTCACATGCATCCAAAAATAAGGTCAAAATGTCAATTCTTAAAAAAAACTTGTAACCACTCTTGTGACCACATTTATGACTCAACCCTGATGAAACTTGGTCAGAATGTTTGTTTAGAAAATAATAATGCCAAGTTTGAATCATGGTCACGTGCATTCAAAAGCTTGGCCACAGCGTCAAATCTAAAAAAAAACTTGTTACCTCTCTAGAGGCCACATTTATGACTCAACCTTCCTTAATGAAACTTGATTATAATGTTTATGGTGACTAAATCTAGTCGGTGTTGGAATCTTGGGTACATGGGTCAAAACCTTGTTACCACTCTAGAGGCGACATTTATGACTCCAGCTTGATTAAGCATTGTCAGATTGTTATCTTGAAAATATCTAAGTCATGTTTGAATCTGTGTCAGACGTGTCTGAAAACTAGGTCACCAGGGCCTGAATTCAAAACAATTCTTGGACTTAAATATAATCATAAAGAATATTCTTAACCCTTTGAGTGCTGGAACCGGATTTTGAAGGCCTTTGCAAACAGTTTGGATCCAGATGAGACGCCACAAAACGTGGCGTCTCATCAGGATCCAAACTGTTTGCTATTCTGAGAGTATTCTTGGGAAAAAAATCGAAGAAAATGCTAATTTTAGAAATTTAGCAGACAACATTTTAGCAGACGACAAATTTCCCAGCATTCAAAGGGTTAATTGACATCATCACAAGTGGTAGCCTGTATATACTCAAACGCTGGAAGTATTTGTCGGTTGTAAGTCCATTATTAAGTCAAACAATGGGTTGGTGAATACGGGCTTGGTTGTACATATTGCTTTCATTATAATAAAGTTTATTTACATTAACCACTGTATTTGTATACTTTAATGAATTTCAACAAACCAACAATGTTCCATGATTGCTGTGCTGGTTACAGGAGAAGGAGTCTCCAGACGGTAACAATGTGGCGTGTATCCTCACACTGCCCCCCTTCCAGAGGAAAGGTTATGGCAAGTTCCTGATAGCCTTCAGTAAGTCAACCTGCACACAGTTATTAAAGCATGAAGTCACATTCTTGAAAAATAGGGCTTAATGCATGTGCGTAAAGCATTGTCCCAGATAAGCCTGTGCAATCCCCATAGGCTAATCAGGGACAACTCTTTCAGTCTAAACAGGGTTTTTGTGTATAAGAGATTTCCTTTAAACGAAAATTCCATATTAACGGAAAGTGTCGTCCCTGATAAGCCTGTGCAGACTACAAGTCTAATCTTGGGCGACACTTTACGCACATGCTATGAGCCCAGTTTTCCCAGAACGAGGCTCAGTGAAACCTTCAGCTGAAGAAGACCCAGTGATATTTTTACAAATTTTCTCATCTGAGTCCTGGGACTCGATAACTTGCAAATCTATGAGTCCTCGAATTGAAAGAACGAGTCCAAATATTAAACTATATTTTTTTATAAATTTCAATGCATTTTTGGGAATCACATAATTTGAAACTTTGCATCCCCAGAGGATTTTGTTAGTCCAGGACGCAGAACTCGCAGGTAAAAAAATCACTGAAGACCTGTCAGTTGTTTAACTGTATATTGCTGCATTTAGTCATTTAAGAATTGAGAGATAAACAAAATTGTTGACATCTTTAGGAAATTGGAAACCTTCCAATACTGAAAGGAAAGAAAATATTTCTAAAACACTTAATAGTCAACCTGTACTTTTATGTTATTGTGGCAACTTTAAGCAACCCTCTTGCATTCGTTTTATAATTACATCCCCCTATAACAAGTTAAGGGGTGGGGTGGGGTATACTGGAATCACCATGGAATTCTGTCAGTCCGTCGGTCTGTGGTTAGACACAAATTTGTTCAGAGAAGTTCTCGTACACTTTTCAACTTACATGATTTAGACTTGCCTGTATTGTTCCTTAGAAAAAGATGTTGTGCACATTTGATTTCATTTCCCAATATTTCAAATAACAAACAGTTATGCCCATCTTTCAACTTCTCTGCCCCACAGGCTATGAACTGTCCAAGCTAGATGGCACGGTGGGGTCCCCAGAGAAGCCCCTGTCAGACCTGGGCAAGCTGTCCTACCGCAGTTACTGGTCCTGGGTGCTACTGGAGATACTCAGGGACTTCAGGGGAACTCTCTCCATCAAAGACCTCAGGTAACCAGTTATATATGGGTAGAACTCTGGGAACACTGAGCTTAATGCATGTGCGCTAAGTGGGTCCCATATAAGCCTGTGCAGTCAGCACAGGTTAATCAGGGACGAAAATTTCTGGTTGTAATGTATTTTTCGTTCAAAAAAGACTCCTCTAAACAAAAATCCAGGCAAGGCAGAAAGTCTCTTCTAAACGAAAATTCAGTGTAGGCAAAAAGTGTTGGCCCTGATAAGCCTGTGCAGACTACACAGGCAAATCTGTGATGACACTTTACGCACATTCTTTAAGCCCCGTTTTCACAGAACGCGGCTCGAATTGATTATGAAATATAACTCGTGTACAGTTGAAGGGTAATCTGCCGGTAATTCACAATCTTTAACAGATGGCATTTTGTAGGGCACTCCTGTATTGCTTGCCATACTGTTAACGCTGTTTTCATGTTTATAATGCTTATAGCACTACTGGAAAGGAAGACAATATACATTATAATACTCAACCTCTGTTTGGTCGGTTTGTCTGCATGCAATGTAATAAGATTGTGCAGCGGCTTTCTTCCATATTTCACAACCAAAACTTCAAATATGATATGTACATGTACAAGACATTTGCACACGCCATAATCCACTTCTTGAGTTATATGCCCTTTAACATAGCCATGGGCATGATTTCCATGCCTGTGACAAATCAGTGTGGGTTATTAATCAGGTTTTTGACAAAGCTGAGCAAAGGCTCATAGAAATATTGTCTCCCTTTAAACCGATGATGAAACGTGCCATCACACCAGAAATAAACAAATGTGCCTTGCTCGTGGAAAAATGGGATATAATGCTTCTGCGTAGTGTTGTCCTTGATTGCACAGGCTAATCTTGGAGGACAGTACGCACATGCATTAAGCCCCATTTTCCCAGAGTGAGGCTCAAATATATTTGCTATTTGCAGTGAGTTGACAAGTATCACTCAGAATGACATCATCAGTACGCTGCAGTCTCTGAACATGGTCAAGTATTGGAAGGGGCAGCATGTGATCTGTGTCACCCCCAAGCTAGTGGATGAACACCTGAAGAGTGCCCAGTACAAACGGCCCGTCCTCACTGTTGACTCCTTGTGCCTTCGCTGGGAACCACCAAGAAAACAGCAGAAACTTAACAAGAAACCCTGAACTTCTGGTCTAGAAGTAACGACATGAACTCAAATGAAGTTTGAGTCTCACACTTACTGGGATATCAGTGGGGGGTTGTTTATGTATTTCAATGATATTGAAATTTCTCTCTTTGATATCTGGTCAAGGTTTTGGCCTAGTTGCTGTCGTGAATTAGACTTGTGATTTTTACCAGATATTTGCTGTTATTTTACAAAGATCTTTAGAATATGGCATGTAAGTGGAAAATGCATCAGTTGTGTAAGGACACAGTAAATATCTTGTGGCTGAAACTTTCTTTACCATCTAGTTCAGAACTTGATTCATGAGAATTATGTTTGATTGGCATGTAAAAGATATAGTTTGGCAGCTTGCATAATTTACACATATGCTAAAATGATTATTAATTTATAGCTGTAATTACATTGTGGTTTGTTGTCCATGTTACCTATTGCTTAATGTCCCAGTAACTCGTAGTTGTCTTGAAAGTTGGCCTGAACCTTGCTATTATTACGTTGTGTATATGTTTCCACCATTGTGTTCAAGTTTGTGTATCACATGTCTTGTATTTTTGTGATTCATGCCATGCGACCAAGAGTTGAGANGGGGGGGGGGGGGGGGGGGGGGGGGGGATACAGTGATTGTCCTGTACGTCCTTTTCTGTCATTCGGTCTGTGGCAGGTTAAGTAGATTTGATCCTTTCACAGTTGCTTCTTACACTTACACTGATTGCTACAACTCTCTGACACTTAACACTTGCTTGTGATAATTCACTATCCACCCATATCACCTAGCCTCACTCAGACCTTGAACTAATTTGGGTTTAGAATCATGAAAATGGGCTATTTCCTGGTTACCTAGACTTTCCCTGTTGAGCCACATTCTGGGAAAACTGGGCTTAATGCATGTGCGTTAAGTGTCATCCTAGATTAGCCTGTGCAGTCCGCACAGGCTCATTGTGGACAACACTTTCCACCTTTATTTACTTTTTCCTTTCAAGGTAGTCTCTTTTAAACGAAAATCCAGTATAGGCGGAAAGTGTTGTCACTGATTAGCCTGTGCAGATTGCACAGGCTAATCTTGGACAACACTTTACGCACATGCATTAAGCCCAGTTTTCCCAGATCGAGGCTCACTTTATCTTGCATCCGCTTCCTTTTGAAAACACTTGGATACTTACACAGTTGTTTTCTTATGGCCATCTCCAGTTCATCCATGGCGACCAACATTTTCTCGCATGACTACCTTGCATTTAAATGGGCTATTCAATACAGATTATGATTTTACTCTCTTTTTTTAATACATATAAAGTTGTATCATTAACAACGGAAATTAATGTGTTAACTTTACAGTTGGTTCATGAAATGTATTCAAAAATGAAGGGTTTAAAACCATGTATGAAGGTAATGTAGAATCCTAATTTCTTTTCAAAAACATTCTACAATCCTTTGGCATTGTTTTTAAAATTTTATTGATTCTGATTTGTACAATTTTCAGTTCAAAGTGTTTTCACATTTGTCAGATATTCATTTCGTGTTAACTACAGTTTTTATGACATGCTCTTTATGTAACACCTAACAAAACATGGTGATCAAATTTTGTGATTTAGTATTAAATGTCTTTTGCCTGTGAGGATGCTTGAACATGTATTTGTTAGGTTTCATGTTAATAACTTCTTTTTGCTGCCATGCTTTTCTTGTGTTGATCTGGTTTTTATCTATATCTCGTGTTCAAAAAGAATAAATTTGTGACTATTCTTGGCTCTTCTTTGCTCATCACAAAACTATCACAATATGGTGTTTCAAGATAACAAAACAATCACATTGTCTTATATATTTTATATCTATTCCGTGCAAAATTAAATGTACAGTTCAATAAATAAACAACTTGCACAATCTTAGAAACATCTGATATAAATTTAAACTTATAAAAATGCTCATGGTTGAACAATATCAATAACTTAACAAAAATGCGATAACAATTGCATGAACCAACATTGAAACTAGCATATAACAATGTTTTTCTCAACAAAAACATCATTCAATAAGACCATTATTTATTTTTTTAACAAACTACAAGTACAGGTAACTGAAATTCACAGAAAAAAATGGTAAAAGGAATTTGAATTAAAGATGCATTAAGACTGCTAATATAACGTTATGGCTGTCAGTAAAGATGTGTGCATTTGGGTTATTCATGAGATTGATTGGTGATTTACTTAAACAAACTTATCAATATCATGAATCCAAGAGTATTTATACAGTTTGGTTCACACAATGAGACAGACTATCTTGCCTGTATTAGCTATCACCAGATAGTCACACAGGATTGTAACAAGTGTTACACTCATTGACATAGTTCTCCCCAACATCGCTGCTTTATATGACTTGTCAGCTCCTACTGCTGGAAGTTAGTGTTGACATCTAAACTTTGGTATCACTTAATTTTCATTAACAAATGTCTTTATCCACTGTTGACCAGTAAAAGAGACATCAATCATCATATCAGAGAAATGTCTTAAAAAATATTACACATGTTTTCCTGCAGATGAAAGGGTAAACAGTATTTAATTATTCCATGACAGATGCACCTGTTGATTGTGACGGCACTGGAAGAAGCTCTATCATCATAGTTTACATCATGCAAACATTCATTTCACCTACCTCTTTTAAGTATGGAATCCAAAGTATCGGACCAAAATTCTGCTACCTTCAGAGTCGGTAAACACACGCTATCAAACCCACATATTTTAGTGTAAGGTAGCACATAAGGGTCTTGCGTGTTGGTTAAAAATCAAGCAGTACCTTACAAAGTATCTATAAAATTTATGCTTTAAGTCAATGCAGAAACCTGGATATTGAAAACAACCATACTTATGGAATACTGCAACAAAGTATTCCAAAAATATCCTGCAAACATCTTGGCCTCAATGTAGACCGGCATATAGCCGACCATTTCCAGATGGTAAATACATCTGCTAAGTTTGTTGTTTTAAGATCACTTTTTCACACTTACAATTTATCTATCACAGAACACTGCATACCCAAAATTCTTTTTCATTAAAAAATCTATGGGATGTCATTGACATGGGAAGACACTGGTATTAAGGTAATGGGAGTGAAACCCCCTCCCAGTGGCATGGCTAGTCAGGTCACAGTGGGTGAACATGGCTTCTTGTCTGGTGCTGCATGGTTAGGCAGCATGGTAGAACACATTCTGGTACAAAGATAAGGGCTCTAGTGATGTAATATCGCACAGGAACTACGCCTGCCATACCTGCAAACAAAACATAAAATGAAACATCAGTTGTGAGATATTCTGATATTCATTATTAGCTGTTGTTTGTTATTGTCAGAAAAGGATGAAAAATCAACATGCGTAAAACATCATCAGTTTGTTAAGATACATGTTCAGGTTTTTTATTGCAAATTACATTTTTAACAGATCCATACATGTAATGTTTTAATAACACAAAACAATTTAGTAACTTTCAATTGTGAAAAACACAAACAAACAAATAATTGATAAACAACTTTGCAAGGTGTGTTTGCTTGGACTTTTCCCGCTGTTTTGTAACAGTTTTTAAGTCGCCTTACAGTGGTAACTCAACCTACAACCACTTCCTGGGCAAGCTTAGCCAATCAAAGCAGTTAACCAAAGAACGCAAAACTTCTAACAGTAACTGACAACTTCCCAACTTGAATCAGAAAACACTAGATCAGCGTTCACCCTTTCCCACTCAGAAGAAACAAAAAATGAAAAGGGCTATATGCAATCAGCATAAAACCAGAAAAGCCTGCGAGTAACTCACAGGCTGTTCAGGTTTTATGCTGTTTGCTGCTCATCAGTATCATAGTTAGAAATGAAGCCTTAAAACTTGAATCTATTAAGAAAAGTCTTTCATTTAATTTGATTTTCTAATGAACTAAAAACAGTTCAAAATGCATACCTGAGAAGTAAAGAGTTAACCCTACCTTGACCGTGTTGTCTACGGCCCCTGAGAAGATACGCCCCCTGGACACGGCGAGGCTGGCCACACTTCCCTGATGTCTCACCAGAGTCTGGGAGCAGATCATGTTGTCCATGCTCCATACCTGTAGAGACACGCACATAGCAATCATAGTTTACTGTCATTTATCAAGGTGGCAATCACTTAAGCTTTTCAGGCTTTTTCAGTGATTTAAATTAGAACAGGCTCTGCACTGGTAAATATTGAAGCTTTCCCTGATTCTTATTTTTATGTAGGATGGCTTGTTACATTGTCTTGGTCTAAAATAATCATATGAGAATTAACGCTTCCTTAATGGAACTTCTTATTTTAATGACACAGAGAGCAGGATACAGGCATTTGAACATAAATGTCTCCGAAAACTGCTCAGCATCTCCTACACAAGGCCAACGAGTATGTCCGGAACATGACCGGAACATGACTGCAACACTTTTCGTCCACAACCGCCCCTACTGGCGACCGTCAAACGACGAAAGCTGGCTTGGTTTGGACACGTCACCAGGCACGACTCTATGTACAAGACTGTTCTTCAGGGCAAGCTAGAGGGAGGTAGACGTCTGGATGGACAATATTAAAGCGTGGACATCCCTTCCCATGGATGAATTACTCTCAGCAGCACACAACAAACCTGACTGGAGGAGGATTTCTGTATCGTCGTCCCTCATTTCCCCCCAACGGCGAAACCGGTCAAGGGATTGATTATGATGATGAATTTTAATGACAACTTCTCTGACCAAGCTAAGCCAATCTTAGCAGTTTACCAGTACAAGGTGCACATTCTCATATTTATGCATATTGGAAAGCAGCTTTATATACGTGTTTGCAAACGGCAGCATTCTATAACCTAAACTCATATAACGTTACCCTTGTTGCATTACAAACAAATGGATTGTATTGAACACAACAGAGTTGACCATATCAAAGATTTCCAATGCACAGTGTCTTGACCTCTAGAAGTATTACAAATGATTCAACTGAAGTAAACAACAGTCACCAATCCATCTGAAGCCAAATGGGGAATTCAAAAAGCACAAACAAGCCATCAACCTTGGGGGCAGCCTACGCAACAATCTACATATATGATTTTTCTGTTAAAAATAAAAAAAGCAAGGTTTAGATTTGTGTGATTAGGACAGTCTACACAGTTCTCCAATTCCACCAACCCCAACCCATAATGGCAGCACAGACCCAGTACAAGCTGCAACTTGTCATGCGATAATGGCTGCTTGCCATCCATGGAAGATTATCCCCCATCATCCATCATGATTCTGTCACACCACACCTTGGTTCTATGATATTCTCTGAATAATCTTGTGTAACTGGTGAAGTTCCATTTTCATTCATCCTCCCATTGTCATGCAGAAAATACCACAAAAACAGTCATAGCAACTCAACAACGTCAGTCTTAGCAACTCAACAACGTCTTTTGAATAAATCAGCTCCAAAACCAATACAAATCTCATTGAAAATTTCAAACTAATCAGTACAGTCAACATGAGAACTCCATTTCAATTGTTCATGTAATTCCCGCTTTCCTTGAGACTTAAAACCCACTACATTTCAATGCCCCCTTAATCTGGTTAGAGCAGCTTTCTGGGATACTTTATAAGGCCACAGACTGGCAGAGAACCCAGAAGCTACCAACATCAGCCAACCGACTCGCCACAGATACATCTCGTTGCCACGGATACCCTGATCATGAAGACAACAGCAGTTCTACTTGTGGTGTTTGTTGGGCTTTTCCTCCAAATCCAAGGTAAAATTTACTGAACATTGTGTGCTTAATGATTTGTTATTACTCCTTTTTTTCATTACTAACATTATTTTAATTTTATGTTAGATTTGTATTAGTATTTAGCCCTTTGCATGCTGGGAAATTTGTCGTCTGCTAAAATGTCGTCTGCTGAATTTCTAAAATTAGCATTTTCTTCGTTTTTTTTTCAAAGAATACTATCAGAATAGCAAACAGTTTGGATCCTGATGAGACGCCACGTTCTGTGGCGTCTCATCTGGATCCAAACTGTTTGCAAAGGCCTTCAAAATCCAGTTCCAGCGCTCAAAGGGTTAAAAGCGAAGCTTATACTGATGGGTGATTGAGTTATTTTAAAATGAAGATTTTTTTTCTCTTTTATCTAGTTTACAAATCCTTTTTATTGGAATTAAAATTATAATCTAAATTTTAAATAGGATTTTAAAACATTATACAGTTACTTTTTATTTGACTTGAACTTTTGAAATATAATGTTAACAGATGATTGGGACTTCATAGCTATTATACTATGCACAACAGGATTTCAAATCTTTGATAAAGAATCGAGATGCTCAGAAACAAACAATTTAAATACTTTATACTGGTTAGAAACATTCATGTTATGATATTAATAGCTTATAACTACAATTAGTATAAATATTTGACTTAATTTAAAGTTGTATGTACTTTCACGATTGTTTCACATAAAGTTGTTTTTGAGAGGCTGTTTGATTTTTGTTTTGGTACAACGTGAAAATATATTCTGTAACTTCATTGTGAGCAATAGTTTACAGTTTATAACAGCTTATTGAAATTTTACTCTTTCTATGTATAATTAAAGAATCAATCCATGCGAAAGAAACAAAAAATCTTGTCGGACATGAGGTCCAATAACCTTAAAAATTTATCGGACCTCACCAGATTATATCGGACCTCGTTCTTCTTTAATGTTTGTTACGTCACCAGAGAAGACAGAGTTCGACTGGTTGGTAAAATGTATTTTTAAGTTAAATAATCTATCAAAGTAAAATCATAAACTAGTCCGTATTTTTTACATATTCCTAGTTTAGTGTTCATTTTTAATTAAAGTTTTACATATTGTAGGTGTTTTTTTGTCGGACACGAGGTCCGACAATTTCGTAAATATTATCGGACCTCGTCGAAATTTATCGGATTTGTCTGAGGTTCGACGTCTTTCGCATGGGTTGAAAGAATGTTTACTCAAATTTCAAAATTGATAAAATACGAGCATAATGTTATTATGTATACTAGGTAGTTGCCATAACTCAAAGTTACTTATTTGATTTAGTTGGATTTGTTTCTTTGGGTTACAACAGAAATTGAAATAATTTTTGGTTATTAATGTTGTACAGACACACACTGATAACTAAATTTTATATATGTGTGACTATAATAAAATGGTTAAAATAGAATTCAGCCAATAAATTATTTTTATTCAAGAAATGAAAATGATGTTTCCAGTAAATGGTGACTTACCTCATGTCCAGGGAAACTTTTATGTTAACTTTTAAGATGATTATATTCTACTATCCTTAAGATTCACAAACTTTTTAGGTTAAACCTTCTACTTAAACAAAGATTGCCTGGAATTTTATGGTAATAAGATTTTGGCTTTAAAAGAGGAGTTTTACTAGATGAGCCTTGTCATGTGAAAATGGGTCTTATGCCATATGCGGCCACGGCAGCTGCATGGTCTCATAAGTGGAGAGGGAAGATCCTGACCAGACAGCGCAGATGCACAGGCTGGTCGGGAGCTATGCTGGCCGCCTATGGCATAAGACCCGTTTTCGCATGACGCTGTTCACATCTACATGTTCAAGTCTGAGCATCACCAAATAAACCAAGCATTCTCTGTTTGTCCCCCCACCCCAGGATACCGTGTTCTCCCAGGCAGTGAACCTTTGCCCGCCAGAGAGACACGCCTGAAGGACCTCGCAGCGGACATGGGTGAGACTTGAACTAGAAATATTGGCAATACTCTCACAAATACGGAATCATGTTATTTTATTATTTATCTAAACTATCTGAAATTTTACAAAGATATTTTATATTTTATAAATATTAGAATGAAACAAATATTTCAGAATTTAAAAACTTTATGATAGTTAACTATTAACTATTTAAGAACAGGATGATTTTATAAATAATTGTATTTTTTTAAATTCTTTTCTTTTACATCTTCTATATAAGAAGTCTTCAATTAATGTGGCTAACAAGAGCAAATCTATCATACATGAAAATCACACCAGGATGGAAAACCTTTAAACAGGGCAGAATAATAAGATTATTTGAGTTATAACGCAAATTATTATTATGATCATGTAAAATGAACAGAATTTCATTCGACTAGGCAGTGGTTGGCAAGCAATTGTTTAATATTCTCGAAAATGTGAAGCACAAAAAATAGTTTATCCTGGTTCTGCGTTTTAGATCAAGATCTGCTGTGTGTGCTGGGAACAACTGTTCCAAAACACGTTCTGATAATTATATGATATTTGTATTGCTACTTAAACATATTATGTTCACCTGTTTAATTGTTATATATAAGCATTGCTCTTGGAAAACTAAGCTTTATGCAAGTATTGTCCCAGATTAGCCTGTGCGGTCCGCACAGGCTAATCATGGACACCACTTTTCGCTTTCATGAAATTGTTTGTTGCAAGGAAGTTTCTTCTTAAAGAAAATCTAGTGTAGGCGGAAAGTTTCCTTCCTGATAAGCCTGTGTGGAATGCACAGGCTAATATGGGAGGACACTTTACGCACAGGCATGAAACCCATTTCTACGTTTCAGACCCGAGTCCTGAGGTATACATCCCGTATCCTGCCCACAGCGACTTCATGAAGCAACTCATCAGCTATCTGAACACAGTGGGAAAAAAGTAATGGCTGCATGGTTGTAGGACAAGAACTGAGCCACCAAACACAGTGACATGTAGAACACAGCATTGAGAAATGGACACCAGCCTGTTTGAGATGTTGACAGTTGAGAAGGAATAGGTTGCCTCTAACATGTCCTCAGCTTCCAAAATGTCATCACTTTGTTGGGTGTCCATATATATATACAGAAATGTGAAGCACATCAAATATTCAGGCTCAACTTTTGCCATCTTAGCAAAAGAGCAGTTCCAATGTTGCTGTTTTATCTTGTTTTACTAGATGACTTATAATAAAATAATGTTTTAAATGTGTAAACAAGTTGTATTTTCTGACTATGAACAATGCACCCTAAGTATTTAATATCTGTTTGTATATCAGATGGTACACATAAGGTGGGTCCCTGCATCGAGCAAACAAGCCATTTTATCTTCAACCAATACATGAGACCAATTATCCTTTAACCTAATTTCTGAATATAAAGCCGCTAAAGCAAAGTTGACAAAATATCCTAAATAACAACAATTTCAATACCAGTGAAGTATTTAACTTTAAATGTAAGGTTTTTCTAACAACAAAAATAAAGGCAAGATAATGTAGGGATCAGATTTTTCTTAAGTGAACAACTAATTCTTGGAAGGCATCCTCGCAACCCTGAATTTCAAATCTTTTCTTTCAATCTTTCCAGTCATCATTTTGATAGGAAAACATAAAAATTGTGATGTAAGTCATTGGTCACATGCTATATTAGACTAATGAACGCCAATATACTGTTTCAAAGTCTATATGAGGTTTGCTCTTGGAAAACAGGCCTTAATGCATTTGCGTACAGTGTCGTCCCAGATAAGCTTGTGCAGTCCGCACAGTCTAGTCAGGGACAACACTTTCCGCTTTTATTGAATTTTTTGTAAAAAGGAAGTCAGTTCTAAACAACAATCCTGTTTAGGTGGAAAGTATTTACAACATTCTGGACACAAGTCTACGTACCCTTAGTGATCTGTCGTATGAGGCACTGAACACACGAGTCCCTGCGGGGGTGTTACACGCGGCCAGGGCGTAAACGGTCCCGGAGTGACCTCGCAGTGTGCTCACCTGCTGGTACCCTTCAATCTCCCACACCTGTACACAACAACAACAACTTTAACTTCATATGTGTCAAAATATATAAAATGGCGGCTGTTTTTAATACCACTACACAAACTGTCACAACCTCATTTGGGCAGGTAACTAAACTAGAGTTGGTCACCGAAGAGATGAATACTCCCAGACACTGCATGTTAAATACATTTTTTTTAATTGCAATTAATTTCCCACAATAATAAATGTTACATCTATGAGCTGTTGAGATACTCACATGGATGACATTTTCGTATGTGCCACACAGGATATGATGGTTGGTGATCGCTATGCTATAAACGCTGCCTCCTGATGTCTCCAGCTGTCTCACACACTCTAGAGTCACCACATCCCAGATCTGTAATCAGTAAAAAGAGCTGCGTTCTAGGAAAACTGGGCTTTATGCAAGTGTTGTTTAAGATTAGCCTGTGAAGTCCGCTAATCAGGGACAACACTTTGCGCTTTTATGTAATTTTCTATTTAAAGAAAGTCTCTTCTACACGTAAATTGAGTCTTAGCGGAAAGTGTTGTCACTGATTAGCCTGAGGAGACTGCACAGGCTAATCTGGAATGACACTTTAAGCGCATGCATTAACCCTTTGCATGCTGGGAAATTTGTCTTCTGCTAAAATGTTGTCTGCTAAATTTCTAAAATTAGCATTTTCTTAAATTTNGGCTATAAAATCGGGCCAAAAAAAACCCTGACAACTGTTACCTTGATGGTTTGATATGAGCCACTGTACAGTAGGTTGCCCGTAGCAACCAGTGCTCGTACCCAGTGGTTGAGTCCCGTCAGCTCACGCTTCAACTCATGAGTGTGCACGTCCCAGATCTGAAATGATGAATGATCCTTGCTCTGGGAAAGCAGACTTAATGCATGTGCGTAAAGTGTAGTCCCATATTAGCCTGTGCATTTCACACAGGCTTATCATGGACAACACTTTCCACTTTGATGAAATATTTTATTTAAAGGAAGTCTCTTCTCAACAAAATTCCAGTCTAGACAGAAAGTGTCATCCCTGATTAGCCAGTGCTGACTGCACAGGCTAATCTGGGACAACACTTAACGCACAAGCCCCGTTTTCCCAGAGCAAGACTTGAATACATCAACACTTCATAGCTTTGCACTGGAGGTAACACTTCCATTTATGCCATAGCTTACACAAAATTGAGGACATGAATATCTGCTGTTTTATACTGAAAGAGGGAAATCAGCTGAACAGAAACAAAACCTTAATAAAAATATCAGTAGAAAGGACAGAAAAGAAGTAAGGAGACAATCAATTAAACAGAGGAGAATGTAGCAAGGAAGAAATCAGGACGATATCAGCCTTGTTCCGGAAAATCGGGCTTAATGCATTGGCATTAAGTGTTGTCCCAGATATGCTTCATCTGGGACAACACTTTCCCACTAAACTGGATATTTGATAAGAAGAAATCTCCTTTAAACAAAAAAAATCCATAAAAGTGAAAAGTGTCATTCCTGTTTAGCCTGTGCTGATTGCACAGGCTAATCTGTGACAACACTTTATGCATTAAGCTCAGTTTTTCCAGAACGAGGCTCATATCGTCTGAAATCAGAAGGAATCCCCCCAGTGAGCTTCCTAATCCCCCCAGTGAGCTTCCCAATCCCCCCAGTGAGCTTCCCAATCCCCCCAGTGAGCTTCCCATACCTTGATGACCTTCAAGGAGCCACTGAAGAGCATGTTGCGTGCGGAGGCCAGCGTGCACACGGGATTCTCGTGGGCCTCAATCACTTTCAGCTTGGCAAAATCATTGTCAATATTCCAGATCTGCATAAGAAGGAATTAACAATAATAATAAATTTAGTACAGGTGACATTCAAATGAGCTTTGCTCTGTGAAAATAAGGCTTAATATATGTGTGGAAAGTGTCGTCCCAGATTAGCCTATGCAGTCTGCACAGGCTAATCAGGGACATCAATTTCTGCCTAAACTGGATTTTTCTTTATAAGAGACTTCCTTTAAACAAAAAATTCTATAAAAGCATTATATGTCAGTAAAGTCTTGCTAGCTGTGAGAAGTCTTCAATGTTTCCTGTCCACATACTTACAAAACACTCTTTATTACTTTCCCACCAAAAACATGTTTCTTACATTGAAAAAGAATATTTCACACTGAATATAACATTAATGTACCAAATTAAATATCAAAACTTAAACAAATTTTTAATAAATATTACTAAAAAATTGCCATTAATGCAAGTGTGTAAAGTTACATCCCAGATTAGCAGTTCACACGTGCTAATCAGAAACGACACTTTCCGCTTTTAGATCGGTTCCCTGCATACTGTACTCACAATGACATTGCAGTCCTGGGAGCCGGAGAAGAGCTTATTTCCGTACGTACACAGCGCCAGGACGATGCCAGTGTGACCCTCGAGTGTCTTCATGCATTTGTACGTGCTGCCTGTGTCCCACACCTATATTTATCATTTAAATACATATTTGCAGAAAAGGCTTAAAATGGAACAAATTATTCCTTTGACTAAAAATAAAAAAGAAACTTTTAGAACAATTTGGAACAGCTTTTTAACATTATTTTTAACAGAACATTTAGCATTTAACAGAACTATATTTGTACTCATTTTTGTGTGTTTTGATTTATTTGTTGAACCGTCTATAANAGAGTTTCTTTTTTGGTAATTTTTTTAAAAACCTCTTCCCTCAAATACCACATTGAAAACTTATACTGGATAATAATTATATCACATTATCCCATGGAAAACAGAAGATATCAATTGCCTTATTTTTTCATTATAACTGTATTACGTTTTGTACAATTAGTCCTTAATGTTTGTATACAAAAGTATGACATGTTTGCCATCATGAAGGTATGTGACGATTGACATGAAAAATACTGTCATATAGCTTCTATTTGGGCCTCTCTCTGGTAAAACAGGGTTTAATCCATGTGCGTAAAGTGCAGTCCCCACAGGCTAATAAGGGAAGACACTTTTCGTTATAACTGGATTTTTGCTAAGAGATTTCCTTAAAACGAAAAAAAAACCTTAAAGAGGAAAGTGTCATCCCTAATTAGCCTCTGCGGACTGCACCGGCTAATCTGGGAAGACACTTTACGCACATGCATTAAACCCTGTTTTCCTAGGCTGATTTCTATGCATGTTACACATTGAAAGGGTGAGACTTGGTGTGCCAGTGACCTGACAGTGTCTTCCACCAGGGCTCACCTTGATGGTTTTATCAGAAGATCCACTGAAGAGGAAGTCCCCAAACACACACAGGCACCACACAGGGCCCTGAAAGTGCAATGCTCATAAGTAATATCATGGTAACATTTTAAACACACAATTTTAGAAAATGAAATTCATCAATCATTTTATTGCAAGTATATGCCATTATTCTTTGTACAAATCAACCTGTTGGAAAATATGTTAAGGAAAGTATTGATGTGGGACAACGAATGAAAGTATTGATGTGGGACAACGAATGAGCATTTTAAAGATGAGCTTCGTTTTGGGAAAACTGGGCTTAGTGCATGTACGGACTGCACAGGCTAATCTGGGATGACACTTTCCATCTAGACTGGATTTTCACTTAGAAGAGACTTCCTTTCAACAAAAAATTCTGTAAAAGCCGAAAGTGTTGTCCCTGATTAGCCTTTGCGGACTGCACAGGCTAATCTGGGATGACACTTTAGGCACATGCATTAAAACCAATTTTCTGAGAACGAGGTTCTAGCTTATAATGGCTGCAAGCTGATAAAAACTAAGAATTGTCACAATAGTCATGAAGAAAAAGTTGAACAAGGGGAAAAACGTCTGTACTTTCTAACATAGGATGATATAAATGCACCTGCACAACTTCATAACACAAGAAACAATGTTTGCAAGTTTGAATATTGTACGTTGAACAGTACCACCACAATTCCAGTATACCCCATTTTACTCCATAATGGGGGGGGGGGGG
>VMBQ01005403.1:4201-22146 GCA_007657795.1 Dreissena rostriformis | reverse complement strand
AAACTGTGACCTCTATTGTCTACACAAGGTTTTTCTATGATTTGACCTAGTGACCTAGTTTTTGACCCCAGATGACCCAAATACAATCCCAACCCAGATTTCATCAAAATTAACATTCTGGCCAAATTTTATTAAGATTGGATGAAAACTGTGACCTCTACTGTCTACAAGTTATTTTTAAACTTTGATCTAGTGACCTAGTTTTTGACCCTAGATGACCCAAATTCGATTCCAACCCAGATTTTAACAAGACAAACATTCTGACCATGTTTCATTAAGATTTGATGAAAACTGTGACCTCTATTGTCTGCACAAGGTTTTTCTATGATTTGACCTAGTGACCTAGTTTCTGACCCCAGATGACCCAAATACATTCCCAATCCAGATTTCATCAAGATAAACATTCTGACCAAATTTCATAAAGATTGGATGAAAACTGTGACCTCTATTGTCTACACAAGGTTTTTCTATTATTTGACCTAGTGTCCTTGTTTTTGACCCCAGATGACCCAAATACAATCCCAACCCAGATTTCATCAAGATAAACATTCTGACCAAATTTCATAAAGATTGGATGAAAACTGTGACCTCTATTGAGTATGCAATGTTTTTCTATTATTTGACCTAGTGACTTAGTTTTTGACCCCAGATGACCCAAATACAATCCCAACCCAGATTTCATCATGATAAACATTCTGACTAAATTTCATACAGATTGGATGAAAACTGTGACCTCTAGTGTCTACACAAACAAATTGCTGACGGACGCACGGACACACGACGGACATCACACGATCACATAAGCTCACCATGTCACTTCGTGACAGGTGAGCTAAAAATGCCTCTATTGACTCTATTACCTGATGACCCACGAAGGTCCCTCGACACTTGAACATCTGCTGTGGATCGTAGGCTGAAATAACATGTACTGTAAATGCTGCATTTATTGCTACCATATTATAGAGTTGTAACCACACCCAGAAGAAATAGCTGTTAGTTTTTACATTCTTCTTTTGAACACCTCAAACTCCTCATCTCAGGTCCCACAAAGCAAATATGTAACATACTGTTGAAAAGCTATCAAGCATCAAGTACGGACATTTTTTATAATTTTGACATATTGATGTGTTTCTTGTTCTTGTTCCATTGTTTGTTTGGATTGTTTTCTTTTTTCAACAGGATTTTCGTTTACAAACTCACACTTTTCCTGGGTTGGATGGTTTATCAAGTATTTAGTGCACATTCTTATGCCAGACACAGACAACTGCCCAACTTGAATTAGATGTAGGGGGAGAATGGCTGAATAAATAATTTCATGACCAATGCACACACAATTCATGTAGCCGGGCTAGGATTTTAGCCCGCAATCCTTGGATTTTTAACACAGGCTTGATTCCTGTTTCTTGTAATTCTTATTATCATTTTATTTGTAAATAACTAAATAATCTGTATGATTGATTTTAATTTTCAAATGATGGTTAATATGTTTGAAAATTTCATCACTTTTTCAGCAAACCTTTTCAAGTACGCAGAAAAATTTGACAGACATACAGAATAAGGTATGAACGCAAATACAAGGGTAAACTTATCATCACTCTCTGAAAGTGGGGACATAAAAATGCAATTATATGTAATTGATACTGCATAGAAGTTTTCAGAATACATAAGTATAATTATTAATTATTCTAATTATTATCAAAGACAGGCAACTCTAAATTCAGAGTTCTATTTCCATACAGACTTACCTCCCATGGAAATATTCCCGATATTCAGATAATTGTTGATATGTGATAGTTCGTCCTGTAATAGATGAAATAGGAAAAGTGTTAAGCTCATTAGATTGGACCATAAATAATTAAGATGCGCTCTGGGAAAACGGGGCTTATTGCATGTGCATAAAGTGTCGTCCCAGATTAGCCTGTGGAGTCCGCACTGTTGAATCAGGAACGACACTATGGAATTTTTCGTTAGTAGGAAGTCTCTTCTTTAAGAAAATCCAGTGTAGCCGAAAATGTTGATCCTGATTAACCTGTGCAGATTGTCTGGGATGACATTTTACACACATGCATTAAACTCCATTTTCCCAGAACGAGGTTAATTTGATTGGACCATCATAACTATAATGCCTTGTCGATCTTTTATTTATTTCCAGACAAACTTTGCAATTAAAATATGGGACATTCATTGGTATTAAAATGTTCAATTAAATCATCAGGATTTCCAACAATCTTGTCATCAATAAAATCCTTATATTTGTTTCTGACTGGAAGTAATTTAGAAACGATTGGATTTAAACGCTAAAATTTAAATGAAAAGCTAGAAACTTGTGTTGGTCCAATGCAGTCTCATAAAACCTTGAACTTCAGTCTTAAAGACATTGGATTATTGAAGTCAGTATAAAACAGGGCTTGCTATATCACAAATGACTGAATAGAATTCCATGTGATAGTCATTATTCATTCTAGTAGAAAGTAAAAGATAAAATTGAACGGGGGAAAAGTGCCATTGCATAAGCTTGCTGTCCTTTTGCAAATAGGGATATATTTTAATTATATTTGATTATCAGTTACTTTAATAAATATTTTTTTAACTTCAAAGAAATTGATTTCTTAACTTCACCCCATAAATCATGAGCAATGTCTCTTACCATTGAGTCGGTCTTTGGGAAAACTCAATTTATATAATGTGCATAAAGTATTCTCCCATATCTGGCACAAAACTTTCCGCCTAGACTATATTTCGTTTAGAAAATACTTTAAAAAAATTTCAAAATAGAGGAAAGTGCCATCCCTAATTAGCCTGTTCGGACTACCCAGGCTCATCTGGGACAATACTTTAACCCTTTGCATGCTGGGTAATTTGTCGTCTGCTAAAATGTTGTCTGCTGAATTTCTAAAATTAGCATTTTCTTCGATTTTTTTCAAAGAATACTATCAGAATAGCAAAAAGTTTGGATCCTGATGAGACGCCACGTTCTGTGGCGTCTCATCTGGATCCAAACTGTTTGCAAAAACCTTAAAAATCCGGTTCCAGCACTCAAAGGGTTAAGCACATGCATTAAGCCCAGTTTTCCAAGATACCGGCTCCATATGAACATGGTAGTGGATTTATTCTACATCTGTACAGTAATTGACTGTTTTCAGACAAGCAACACTAACTGAAACTAGAAAGGCATGTGCTTCATTTGACTTGAAAAATTGCCTGAAGATGAAATAGACAGCTGGTGTTAGAAAACCTTACAAAAACGATGGAGCCAATTACATACAAGAAACATAAGTCTAGATGATCTATCATTCTATGGTAACTTATATATAGATATAGACATGATAATCCATCCAAGAAAAGAAGTGAGTATTTTTTTCATTCAAGGCCTTGTTTGTTACTGTTAAAAAAGCCATTTCAAATAGGAACTAGTTTTTACCAGTGCCAACTGAGCATTGTTGAGTCTATAACCTTTTAAGCGAATTTGATTCTATATAATATCATTTTATTTTGATCTGTTTGTTGTTGTTACTGTTTGTTTTTACATCAAATAGTTATGGTTGTAACATTCCTGACATTATGCAGTAGTTCACTTGCATTAAATGAAAATGTGTTTTATAAAGGTGGATAATATACATAAGTGTGGATCTAGGTGGAGCTATGTAAGTTTGAACAGTTCGGTATCTTTGGACAAATGTATTTGTAGATTTTCCGTTTTAACATATGTTAAATATTCATGTTCAGACCAAATTTCCTGAAGATGAATGTGGCTTCTAGAGAGTGCACAGTGCAAATGTTGACAGTGGACAACTAACCCAGGACAAAAGACAGCCACAATATTTTACTGTTAGCATGTTGTGCTAAAGTGAGATAAAAATACATGTATGTGAGTTTCCCTCTGTAATTTTAACAGCAAGACTTGTACTGTCAATAGTGGTCCTATCTGTCCAAACTCATCCAGGTTTTGTGGCCTTATTCCTGACTTAAGTGTTATAAGTGTGTTCCATTAATGTTAGTGTTACCATAATTACTTGTTGACACTGAAAAATGATAAACATGTCCAAGAACATGATGATCAATTATAATCTTGACATAAAAACCCATTAAGTCTAGAATCCTGATATATGGTGATCCACTAGAGAGTTATGCTCAACTCAGTAAAAAGGGAAGTCCTTGGATAGAAAAATTCTTAATTAATTGTACTAAATATAATTTTACAATAGGGCACAGAGGCGTTGTCAGGGTGACTTACCGCTATGACTGCGTACTCCCTCCTGGACTCACTGATTTCTCTGTGACTTACCGCTATGACTGCGTACTCCCTCCTGGACTCACTGATCTCTCTGTGACTTACCGCCAGGACTGCGTATTCCCTCCTGGACTCACTGATCTCTCTGTGACTTACCGCTATGACTGCGTACTCCCTCCTGGACTCACTGATCTCTCTGTGCACCTGAGTCTGACTGTGCTCCAGCAACTCTGTAACAACAACATCAGCATCAACATCAGCAGCAACAGCATCAACAACATCAGCAGCAAAAACATCAGCAGCAGAAGCAACATCATCAGCAGCAACAGCATGTTTTATAGCCTAACCTGAGCTACGACCTCTAAGTTTGACCATGACCTCTTAGGTAGGAAGAAAGGTTTTACACAAATTTATGTATCATGGTAGTCATTAGTGGTAAACTATCGTTAAATAGCATGATAACTTACAAAGCTACTGTACAGACCAGCTGTTTATTGACCGAATTTGTTTTTTTAGCTAGATTATATAAGTGACCCTGACCTTTAAGATAGGAAGACAGGTTTAACATGTGACATGTCGTCTTATGATGCATTGCATTTGAGCAAAGGTATTTCAAAATCCATCAATACATGGCAAAGTAATGTCTGAGACAGGAATTTTTGCACAGATGGACAGACATACGGACATACAGACAGACAGTGCAACTGCTACATGCCGCCCTCTTCGAAAGAGGGCATCATAGAAAACAAACTTTCCATTGTACCATGAAAGGAACACTGAGATAAACATTTGTTCATTCAATTGAGCTATTCTCAACTAAAATGGCTCATTGTATGATCACACTTTTGTATCATATTGTTTTTGGTACAGTTTTGAAAAATTTAAAAGCGATAGTTATTTCCAATTAACTGTAATGGTTTTAATATTATCTGGTAATATCTTATATTTCTGGCGGCCATATATGATTGTTGACTGACACTGAGTGGTATATTCAATATACAAGTCTCTCATGTTATACAGGACATTACAAAAACAAGAGGGCCAAGATGGCCCTAGAGCGCTCACCTGTGAAATGAGCTTGCCCAGTGGCATGATTTGAACAATCTTTGTCACATATCAAATATCAAAGCTGCGTGCTTTGTGGTTAAAGATAAACAAGGTTTTTCAAGCTTTGACCTGGTCCATGTTTTTCAACGGACCAGAACCACTTTTGAACTCAACCAACATATCATTAAGACAAACATTTTGACAAAGTTACATGAAGATTGGGCATGAAATGTGACTTCTACAGTGTTTACAAGGTTTTTCTTTTTTTTGACCTAGTGACCTAGTTTTTGACCCAGCATGACCCAGTTTCAAACTCGATCGAGATATCATTCGGACAAATCTTCTGACCAAGTTTCATGAAGATCGGACAAGAAATGTGGCCTCTATAGTGTTTACAAATAAATGTGGACAGACGGACGGACGACGGACAAAGACGGATCCCAAAAGCTCACCTGAGCAATCAGGTGAGCTAAAAAAGAAACAAACATGCAGACAAATATCTATTGGCGTTTAAGTTCTTGTTTTTGCACGATCAGCTATATCCAATCAGACAGCTTGTAAATCAAGGATAACCTTTCTTCTCCTACTCTCTTAAAACCAGACCTAAAATCAAGGTTGAAGGAGCCACATTTCTGCCATAAAGCACAGGCATGTCTATCAATTATGTTAAACAGACAGCAAGTCAGTTACAAATGATCTGTAATAAATTTAGTATAGAATTCTTGAATACAACATGTCTTGCAATAAATACATAATTTTGTTGCTGTTTGAAGTAAACATCAATTCCTATGAGGTCTGTAAAAGCTGTCTGATCTGTTCAACCAAGTGGGAAAGTAGAAATATTTTGTGGGCAAATATAATCAACATATCTATCAAAGAATATGAAAATGGCCCTTTGTAATTACAACAATGGTACTTTTTTTGTTTAAGTCGGAATATCAATAGCCAAACTGTAATAAAGTGACAAAAGAGAAGAAACTGGAATTTTGACATTAACAGTTCTAAGGAACTCTGTCTATCCCCCATTTAAACTTTGTCAAAACATTTTAAAACATAGCATACACAATCATCTGTATTTCTGCACATGCATTTTACACAGCTTACAGAGAAATTTATTTACTGGGTGCTATTTTTTTCTTAAAGTGGATTATTATATCCCTTCGTATCCGTGAAGTTACTAGACATATGAAATTTGGCAAATCTTGACAAGAAGAAAGTTACTTTATAACAGTGCTGTGATTTTTAGTTTTGCATGTCATAGATTATATTAATATTCTAACTTTAGTTAAAGTAATCAAAACATGAAAAAACAAGTGATGTGTTTGAGAAACACTATGTCCCCTTTTGAGCGATTTTGACCCATATATTTGACCTTTGACCTTGAAGGATGACCTTGACCTTTCACCACTCAAAATGTGCAGCTGAGATACACATGCATGCCAAATATCAAGTTGCTATCTTCAATATTGCAAAAGTTATGGCCAATGTTAAAGTTTGTGCAAACAAACCAACAAACAAACAAACAAACCAACAAACAGACAGGGCAAAAAAAATATGTCCCCGAGTATAGACTGGGTCAAACATCAGACATCTATACCCAATCAGACAGCTATATCCAATCAGACAGCTATATACAATCAGACTCCTATATCCAATCAGACATCTATATCCAATCAGACAGCTTTATCCAATCAGACAGCTATGTCAAATCAGACAGCTATATTTAATCAGACACCTATATCCAATAAGACAGCTATATACAATCATACACCTATATCTGATCAGACACTTATATCCAATCGGACAGCTATATCAAATCCGACAGTTATATATAATCAAACACCTATATCCAATCAGACACCTATATCCAATCAGACAGCTATATATCAGTTAACTGATAAGATTTTTTACCCTCTCTAAATTGATAAAAAAAAAAAAAACTTCCAGCTACATAAACCAGACGGTACTTTGACTTACGGACTTTCACGTCAGTGAATTTCTCGAGTGCCTCGACTTTCTCAGAAAGTTTCCCGAGCATAGATCGCAGGAAAGAGATCTCCTGGTCCTTGGAGTTCAGCGTGTACTGGAGCTCGCTCATTCGCTCGTCAGTACGCTGGAGGAACTCCTTCATGCTCTCAAACTTGCATGTCTTCAGGTGCTCGTCTAGCTCTTCCTGTGTTCCCGTGAAGTCACAGCTGTGTGAGCAAGTACAGAATATGAGTGATGTGTAGGAAAATACGGCATATGAATGATGTGCGAGCAAATACTGAATATGAGTGATGTGTAAGAAAATATGGCATATGAATGATGTATGAGCAAAAATGAAATATGAATGATGTGTGAGCAAAAATAAAATATCAGTGAAGTGTAAGAAAATATGGAATATGATTGATGTGTAAGAAAATACGGAATATGAGTGATGTGTAAGCAAATACGGAATATGAGTTGTGTGTAACAAACAACGGAATATTAGTGATGTGTAACAAAATACAGAATATGAGTGATGTGTAAGAAAATACAGAATATGAGTGATATGTACGAAAATACGGCACATGAGTGATGTGTATGAGTGATGTGCAAGCAAATACGGCACATGATTGATGTGTAGAAAATATGGAATATGAATGATGTGTTAGCCAATACCAAATACAAGCAGTGTGTTAGAAAATACAAAATATGAGTTATGTGTGAGCAAAAAAGGAGTGTAAGTTATGTTTGAGTGAATATGGAATATGAGTAGTGTGAGTGATTTCCAAATGTGACTTATGTAGGAGTGAATACTGAATATGAATAATTTGTGTGAATATTGTATACAAGTAATGTATGAGGGAATACTGAATTACATGTGTAAATTGTAAGAAAAAACAACATAAGTAATTTGGCAGGGAATACTGAAAGGAGTAACATGTGAATTAAGAATTCTTAGTATGACTTATGTGTGTGTAAATGCTGAATATTACTTGCTTGAATGAATACTGAACATGAGTAATATGTGAGCAAATAGGGAAGGTGAGTAAGGTTCAGCCTGAAAGCTTCAGCTCGAAGGCCTATGTTGCAACGCTACACCAACATCATCTAGGCCCTGCTTGAAATTCACCTATTGTTTGTCCACAATAACCATCAGAGCTTCCCATTGCCATCTTTCCAATAAAATAATACTTGATAAATGTGTTAATTTAAAATGATTTTCATTGTTAGTTAAATGCACACTTTATGCACATGCATAAAGCCCAGTTTTTACAAAACGCTGCTTATTTAATTATGATGTTATAGTGATGTCACAGTAAACAAAATCTAATGATGCTCAAGCAAATATCAAACATTTCATTAATTAATGTACATGTCTCTGCCACTCTTCAACATATGGTTTATATGACCTCTCATGAAATGAAAATATGATCTTAACACTGGAATCAACAAATAACCTTTGATCAGTTGTGATTTATTCTGTAGATGTATTCTTAAAATGATATTAAATCTGTGAACAATATCAGACAGTGATTCAATCAAGACAGTGGCACTTCCAATTGACACTGCAATCACATAAAATATTCACAGGCTTCTTAAAGTATGGTTAACTATCACAAGTCATGGCATGCAGTCATTACAACTGTGCCTGTGATTGACAACTGCACAAGAACTGTCAACATCAGTCACTGCACTCAAACAGAATTAATTTAAGGTACACGGCAGTCTATTCATTGAACACAATGGAAATATGCATAAGTTCCAGACTTTTCATGAATCACTGTATCATCACCATTTACAATAATTTGATATCCAGATACTGAGACATTGAACCATATGCACTGGAATGGTCTGGATGGAAATGTTTACAGTTTAATGACTCCCACTTGTGGGGCATAATAAATCTAGTGTTTGGAGTCAGTTTAACTTATAGGATGAGTGTTGTTTGCAAGAAATAGAGACACATTCTGGAAAAACTGGACTTAATGCATGTGATGAAAATGTGGTCCAAGATAAGCCTGTGCAGTCCACACACACTCATCAGGGACGACACTTTCCGCTTTTATGGAGTTTTTCATTTCAAGGTGGTCTCTTCTTAGCAAAAATCCAGTGAAGGTGGAGAGTATCTTCCCTGATTAGCCTGTGAGGACTGCACAGGCTAATCTGGGATGCTACTTTACACACATGCATTAAGATCAGATTTCATATGAAGTGTTAAACAAGAAGCTGTCACAAAGAGTGTATACCCCACCACAGATGTATTGTTGTTGAAAGGGCACAGTAAGAATTTAATCTTAAATTATAAAGAGCTTTATCACAAACAAATGGCAGTGCCTTACTGGGATGATGCAATCATTTTTGTTCTGTTACCATAGCAACAACAATTTTTGTCTGACAAAACAATTTAATAACGTGCATACTCCCAAACTAGCCCTTCATCCACATACCAAGTTTCATCAAACGGAATGAAGCTTAGGTACTTTTTGAGTTATCGCAGGATTGAGATTTTGACGTATGGATACACGCACAGAATGACGGATACCATTTCTATACCCCTTCACCTTTCAGGGAGAATAATTAATCATCTGGAGATTTAACCCTTTGAGCGCTGGAATCGGATTTTGAAGGCCTTTGCAAACAGTTTGGATCCAGATGAGACGCCACAGAATGTGGCGTCTCATCAGGATCCAAACTGTTTGCTATTCTGATAGTATTCTTTGAAAAAAAAAATAGAAGAAAATGCTAATTTTAGAAATTTAGGAGACAACATTTTAGCAGACGACAAATTTCCCAGCATGCAAAGGGTTAACATGACAGATTCATACCTGTATTTAACATGTGGACATCTCACATTGCTGCAATGTCTCATGTGGTCTTCCATATCCTGCAACAAGGTTTTAATAAGCACATTAGCCAAGATATATGGGTTTTTTATCAACAAATTGTTTCAAATTGACATACATGAAATTAAAATTAAAAATCTCCATTGAAGTCAGAGCAATAATATTTTGTTGACTTTTTAAAAGTCTGTTTTTGGAGCTGAGACACTTCAGTCTGGAGTCAACCCAGCAGGACATTTTTTTTACACCTTTCCATTTTTTTTCCAGAGTCAGTGGCCACCCTGACTAGTGGCCTCCCTGACTAGTGGCCACCCTGACTAATGGCCACCCTGACTAATGGCCACCCTGACTAATAAAAATAAGCCTTGCTGTGGGAAAATGCGGCTTTATGTAAGTGTGTAAAGTCAAGTCCCGGATTAGTATGCGCAGTTCGCACAGGCTAATCAGGGACGACACTCTGCGCCTAGACTGGATTTTTGTTTAGAAGAGACCTCCTTTTAACAAAAAATTCCATAAAAGCAGAAAGTATCCCCCCTGATTAGCTTGTGCAGACTGCATGCATTAAACACAGTTTTCTCAGAGCGAGGCTAAAATATTATCTTCATTTTTGTGGCTTAACTACCTTTTTCAGCAGAGTGGGACATCCTGCGTTGTTTGGGCATTCTACTGGCATGTAATCACACTCATCCTCGTGGTCTCTGAAATGACAATCACCAGAATGTCATCATTGTCATTCCATTCAATAAGTAAACACTGATGAAGTTCTGTTTAAATGGCTACACCTCTCAAGCAGGAATGTCTTGGGAGGATTCTTTCTACGTAATGGTCATCCAGGTTAAAAAGCATTTTACCCCCACAAAATTTGCGTGTTGACCATAATGAATAATATTCCATTTGATATTATGTCCCTACTTATAACACCTTCTCATTTGGTTGTTTTCAAACCAAAATACATAATATCTTAACTAACATAGATCAAGGCAAAGAAAAATTACACAAGTAAACTCATATAATATAGTGGAGGAAAATGATGTACTAATTGGTGTCAGATATATAAATCTTTGTGTTCTTTTAACATAAGCAAAATGAACTCACATATTTTAAAATGTTTCTGCACTATTTTACATCGGCAATAAAAGTGCCCCTTTCTACATATGAAAAGCTATCAACATCACTACATAAGTATTTCACAAGACATTAACCCATATCTGCCAAGCGTCTAGAAAAAATGATGCGGCGTCTCATCAGGGTCTGCGCTGTTTGCTTAAAGGAATTTCTGTAAGAAATATTCTAAATATAGAAATAAATATACTAGACATCCCTAATTTTGGAAATAAATTCATCCAATTTAGAAGGATGGGAGAGTCCACTAGGCATAAATGGGTTAAACAGGACATTCCAGACAAATGCCACATATTGGTTCTTTCCCATCCCTGGATATAAATTTCAATTCCCCAAGAGCCTATGTGTCACTATGTGATACTGGTACACAGCCTTGTCAGTCTATCACACACCACAGAGCTTCCTGTAGACCATCCACAACACCACCTATGGTCCCCTAGGTAACCAGAACTGTGCCTACAGTCCTCTAAGGCCACTTTACGCTCATACATTAAACCTGGTTTTCCCAGAGCGCCGCTCAAATATATTATTAAGCAAATGTTAAAAATAACAGAATTTTAGTTTCTTGTATATTGTTTATATAAATGAAGAAAAGAAAAGCTGTATTTTCCAGTTCAGATACCATTGCTTATTTTTCATAACAAACCTTAAACATATATTTCAAATATGATTTTTATTGACCAGTATTATTATAACTTTGCAACTTATTCAGAACTTTGGGAAACTTTTTGTTTTATGCAAATATGAATTGCCAATCTTTGTATTAAAAAATTAAAAAACTTTCAGTCAATAAAATTAACACAAATTGTTTCTCATTTTGCCCTGTCAAGGTCATTTATATTTGTTGCACAACAAGGCGTTATATTTCAAACAACTATTATTAAATCAGCAAGAAACACATCCGTTACAGCCAATAACACGGAAAGTGCAAGCACAAGCTGCTGTGCAACTTATTTCTACAGATATATGTTTGTTAAAACATCATCATTAAGGAGAAAATTGATATGCAAGTGCCAAACATCAAAGAAGCCAACTGTTCAATAATTGCTAACTTGTTCACGCCATTACCTGTGTGTTTTCACAACAGCCCTGCGCGGCAGGCTGGAAAATGTTATGCTGCAGAGTGTGCTCTTACAAGCACTGCACTGGAAATACGTGGGCAGTGTGAAAGTCCCCTCTTTGTGAGGCAGAGGAGGAATACCCTCAGTGTGATTCTGAGGGGGAATAGCCTCAGTGTGAGGGGGAATTTCACCTTCAGAATAGTCTGTCCCAGTGGAACTGTGACACTGCCTCAGAGGGGAATCATTGGAACTCCCCTCTTTATTCATATGAAGGGGGATATCCTCCAATGAATCACCAAGTCTTGAACTCACACACTGCGTGACTTGGGTGTTGCTATATGCCCCCTCTCTTTGGGTCTGAAGTGGAATTCCCTCATCTGAACTTCCAGGGCATTTTGACTGCAAGTTGTGACCCTGCCAGACAGGGGAGTTGATGTAAGTCCACTTTGTTTGTGTACCCTGGGGCACATCATGCCCCAATGAATGGCCAGGTACTGCTGAACGTTGTTGAATTTGCCTCTGTGGCAAAACTTGAATACTCCCACTAGTATTTGTCACACGGGGGTTGTCCCCTGCATATTGTTTACCTCCTTCTGGACCCTGGTCCTGACAATGCGGGGCATCAGTAGAAAGCCCCTCCTTATGATTCTGAATAGGGATGTCCTCTTTAAACTGTCCAGCTCCTGCTGAAGGGATATACTGCCTTAGAGGGGACTCATTAAATATGCCCTCTCTACGAGCCAACAAAGACATGTCCCTCACAGAATGGTCCCGTGCCTGCCTGAGAGGGGAGTAGGTGAATGTTCCCTCACCGAGATTTGATCTTTCTGCAATATCTGATGTGAGGCACAATCCAACAGCACACTGCAACACTGGGGGGAACATGAATCCCAGGGGGCTACCACAGGGGGGAGAGTCATCCAGGGGGTGGTTGGTGTTGCCATGACAGGGGGACATCCCTGACAGACTGAAACTCCCCTGGGTATCATCCCCATGGGCCTCAGTAATGTGCCATGGTATGGAATCACGATTGCAGGTGCTGCTTTCATTTTTCTGACTCATAGCAATAATTGTTTAATATTCTGATGTGATCCACTGTCTGCTATTTCATATAGGTAATTATCTTCCAGCTGGAATATTAAGCACCCACTGACTGTTGTTTTCATTAGTATGAGTCATAGCAGTGTAGTGTTACCTATATCTTATTTTGAAAAACAAATTTCTTAGGAAATGATGTTTTAATATACCATGAAACAATTATTTTAGAGTCAAAACATTGCGCGAAAGTGATACTAAAATTTAATACATATAAATATAGTTTTGTGTTGTTTTAGTTTTCTGAAAATTAATATGAGAAATAACAACAAACACAGAAGTTTCTATAAATTAAATTCCCGAAAATAAATGTAACACTATTATTAACTGTTCATTGAAATAAATCTTTATTATTCCATAACACTGAAGACAGCAATATGTTTCACTGTCAAGAACTTTAAATCCACCATGGCTTACTAGTTTCACTTTCACATTGCCCTTCCTATCTCCAATAACTCCAATGCAATATAACAAGACCACCTTCTACCTCCCACTAGGTCCAAGCAGAAATTGCACCTATCGGAACATCAAAACTCAAAACCAAGTCAGTCCATGGTAGCCAAACTTCTATGAATGTCTGGGCACATCACCTATGGCTGCATACTTCGGATGGTCATATGTCTTCCAACACGAGAACGTGCCATTGGGGATCAGACTATTCCATAATAATCATCATCAAGGAAGTGTGGCATAGACAATGAATATTGGCACATTGTTTGCACTCATAGCCAATGAATATTGGCACATTGTTTGCACTACTCTGCAATCAGTAAAAGCATGGAAAACAAGTCTGATTGATTCTCTTGATGTTTCTTATTGGAAACTTTTATTGTGTGAACATTTTGACAGACACAAATGTTCCCAAATTATGATTTCCCAAAATAAAGAGAAACACTTACAAAATTGCATTGATCAAATATTTCCTGTTATAATATTATACCACTTTGTGGAATGGTATCAATTTAAGATTAAGTGTTTGAAATCAATTCCATTAAGTATTTTCATCAGAATTTTACGAAATATTTATATCCATACATGCATGTGTCATGATTTATCACATATATTTTATTCATTTTACTTCTACAGTGGAAGTAAACCGTTCTACAGTGGAAACTGGTTAAACAAGATTCTCTCTTAACCGGAATCCTCTCTTAACTGGACAATTTGTTTGGTCCCTTTTATTACCCTATATAAACATACATAAAATATATCCTAGAAACCAAAATCCCCTCAATTCCGTATACCGGTAATTCTTCAGATGAAAATCGGGTCATGTCTAGCAAAATTGTACTCCTTTGAACCGTTCAGGGCTTTGTTTATTGCACATTAGACCTAATGTCAAAAACTTGTGATTTGTGGAATAAAGACTCGCAATTAACAAAGGCGCTAAATTAATTTACAATCTGTAAAAATCAAAAATTAATTCAAAGCAACAATTAATGCTTGTATCTACCAATAGAAGTGCTAATATTTACTGATAATACATATACACTTTCTCAAGTGATGTTGTTTGGTTTTTGCATAGAGAATCATGTATAATTTAATCAGGCAAAGGATGCTTAAGAGCGCATTGTTTATTTAAACTGCTACTTCAAGCTGAATAAATAGGAATTTTGAATATGTACAATTAAATTTCCAGACTATAAAAAATAAACAGCTAACACACAGCATGTGCCTCTTTTACATCATCCAACTATCTGCTTTCTTGTGCCTATAGAAATATGAGCCTTGCTCTTGGAAAATAGGGCTTAACCCTTTGCATACTGGGAAATTTGTCATCTGCTAAAATGTCGTCTGCTGAATTTCTAAAATTAGCATTTTCTTCGATTTTTTTTCAAAGAATACTATCAGAATAGCAAACAGTTTGGATCCTGATGAGACGCCACGTTCTGTGGCGTCTCATCTGGATCCAAACTGTTTGCAAAGGCCTTCAAAATCCGGTTCCAGCGCTCAAAGGGTTAATGCATGTGCGTAAAGTGTCCTCCTAGATTAGCCTGTGCAGTCCACACCGCTAATCAGAGATGACGCTTGCCACTTTTTTTAAGTCTCTTCTTCATAAAAATCCAGTCCATGCAGAAAGTGTCGTCCTTGATAAGCCTGTGTGGACTTCACAGGCTTATCTGGGACAACACTTTAAGCACATGCATTAAGCACCGTTTTTCCAGAGCGTGACTCATTTCATTGATTACTAATGTATATAGACACACAAGTGTTGTATTTTTATACTAAAAATTCTAAGAATTAGAGGCATTGAATAGAAAATTAATTACCTCAATCTGTATTATACATACATCATAATTTGAGGTACTAAAAACAACATTCATTCATTAACTATTTATTCCTTCAATTCAGCAATGCTGTTTCAAGCGCATTTTATATTCTTGTCAAGTCTATTCCTGACTGAAAACTGTCAGTTTGCCACTCTATGAATATTTTAGAGAGGTAATGCCTGACATATGTGTCGTACATCTGAGAGCCCCTGTTTTAACAGAATGAATATCTGCAATGAAAACACCAAACATAGCAATAACTTATGCCCCCACACACAAGTTACGATGACATGCACTGCTATATTATTATCAATGCTGTGTGAATTTAAGAACATATATCAGCAATTTAAGACAAATATATACATTCAGAGAAAAATAACACCATGATTTAACATTGACACCACAGCCTTAATTATTATCTGTGGGCAATAAAATGATGTTTGGATATAAAGTGATTAACAAAACCATTGAGCATAATAAATCATGACCAAGAGGAATATAAAATTTGGTGCCTTTCCATGATGCAGACGGATGGGCAGGGTTTGTCGGAAATTTGATGGATGAGGGCCAATACATGGTTGACTGTTAACTACTTAGTTAATGGGCAAGGGTCAATGTAACATGACTTTCCACATGCTAAAATAGCAGTCCCGGCAGGCAAAGTGATGATTACAACAAAGACATTTTTTGTAACAAAGACATTTTTTGTCACAGTTTTTTTGGTACAAGTTTTGCCACGAAATGGAAGGAGTAGTGGAAGAGACAGATAATAGAATAATTAGTCAAGGCCTGAAAAACTGCGACTTAAGTTCCACACATCAGTGAGAAATCAATATGAGGCGACTATTTCACATCATTTGGAAATAAATAGTTATGGGATAACAACATTAATGACATAACAGTCTAAAAAAACATTTACTTTCAAAATTAAATACTCCAAAATTCCCATATAGCCAAAAAAGTCATAAAGAGTAAAAAAAGTATAATACAGCATTTAATTTAACTACAATTTAAAGAGAAGTTGTTTTTTTTCAAACTGAGCAACTGAAATGTAACATCAAATGAAACAAAATTGTCCAAATATTGGAACAGTTCCTCTTTTGGTGATGTCTGTTCGCTTTTCCAAATAAGTCAATTTGTCCCAACAAGCATTAAAAACGCGGCTTGTTTTTTAAGTTTATTATAATAGTTGCAATTCAAGCTCTGTTTGGCAAAAACTAACCATGGCCAATCCCCTTATTGCCCGCTTATAACAACACTCGCTAGACAAATGTTGTTGACACCTAATCATCAATAAAGATCGATTGATTTAGTCAGTTGTCACTGTCTCATGCAATTTCGTATGACCAACTTCACTAGATAGAGACTTATGAACATTGTTGTGTGGCTTCTAAAAATACCCGAAAGTTCTGTGTTTCATGGCCCATTGTTAAAAACAAACCGTTTATTATACAAACTGAGGGTTAAACAAGAGGACCATGATGGTCCTGGAGTCGCTCACCTATTTCACACGGCACCTGGTAACAAAGGGTCATAACTCCTTCATACCGGTAAATTGTCCAATTAAAATGAAAATTGAGTGGACACAAGTAGGGCACCGATAGGTCATTCTGTAGTAATAATGTGAAAATCCTCTAAGTAGTTTCAGAGGAGTTGTGATAACAAGATTTTCTCCCTATATCTTCTATAAAGTTAAAAGTAACAAAGGGCCATAACTCCTTCAAAAATTGTCCGATCAAAATGACAATCAGGTGGATACATCTAGGGTACCCATAGATCATCCTATTTGTGAAAGGAAATATCGACGATACAGCAATATATCGATTTATGGGTGTTTGGTGCTATGACTCGCTTAAAATAAGTTATAAAAATACATTAACTCTTGGCTATTATGTTTAAAAACCTAAATATAACTGCATTATTCTTAAGTTGTTAGATGTAATGTACATGTACAGGGTAAATTAAATAGTGTTATTAAAATAATGAAATTGTGTCATAATATAGTGGAATCTATATAAAAACAAAGAACAGCCTGCTTTATGTTAAAATTTCAACCTGTGAGGTAATTAGATAAACGATACTCAATATTTCAAAATTGATATTGAAAACGAATCGGCAATTGCATATCGTTGATATATTGTCGAAATCGATTACATCCCTACTAAAAACATACCATGAACATATTATTGCAAGCATAACAAGGGCTGTTTGTAAAACATGCATGCCCCTATATCGGCTATAAGTTGTAGTAGCAGCCATTGTGTGAATACGTTTTTTGTCACTGGTGGTGGTGGTGGTGGTGGTGGTGGTG